>CAEGAD010085838.1:0-12897 GCA_903067055.1 Poeciliopsis paucimaculata | reverse complement strand
CCTGGTTCTGGTTCTGATCCTGGTTCTGATTCTGGTTCTGATCCTGTCCTGGTTCTGGTTCTGATCCTGGTTCTGATTCTGGTTCTGATCCTGTCCTGGTTCTGGTTCTGATCCTGGTTCTGATCTTGGTTCTGGTTCTGGTTCTGGTTCTGATCCTGGTTCTGGTCCTGGTTCTGATCCTGGTTCTGATCCTGGTTCTGATCCTGCTCCTGGTTCTGGTCCTGGTTCTGATCCTGCTCCTGGTTCTGATCCTGGTTCTGGTTCTGGTCCTGGTTCTGATCCTGGTTCTGATCCTGTCCTGGTTCTGGTTCTGATCCTGGTTCTGATCTTGGTTCTGATCCTGGTTCTGATCCTGTCCTGGTTCTGGTTCTGATCCTGGTTCTGATCGTGGTCCTGGTCCTGGTTCTGGTTCTGGTTTTGGTCCTGGTTCTGATCTTGGTTCTGGTTCTGGTTCTGGTTCTGATCCTGGTTCTGGTTCTGGTTCTGATCCTGGTTCTGGTCCTGGTTCTGATCCTGGTTCTGATCCTGGTTCTGATCCTGATCCTGGTTCTGATCCTGATCCTGGTTCTGGTTCTGGTTCTGATCCTGCTCCTGGTTCTGGTTCTGATCCTGGTTCTGATCCTGTCCTGGTTCTGGTTCTGATCCTGGTTCTGATCGTGGTTCTGGTTCTGGGTCAGGAGGAGCCTTCGAGGTGAAGCAGAACCCGTTCTTCACGGATCTGGACTGGAACGGTCTGCTGAGACAGAAAGCCGAGTTCATCCCTCAGCTGGAGTCCGAGGACGACACCAGCTACTTCGACAGTACGTCCCTGAGTTCTTAAGGCCCGGTTCCGGCCCGGTTCTGTGTGGAGCTCGCTAACTGACGCTGTGTTCGCCCGCCAGCCCGTTCGGACCGGTACCACCATGTGGACTCGGAGGAGGAAGACACCAACGACGACGAACACGTGGAGCTGCGGCAGTTCTCCTCCTGCTCGCCGCGCTTCAGCAAGGTACCGACCCGGTGACCCGGTGACCCGGCGACCCGTCAGGGTTGCCAGATTGGACGGGTTTCCACCAAACTGGAATCAGTTTTAAAATGAGCTGCTTTTCACGTTTGTTGGTGTTTTAGGAAATCTTCGCCGTCATTCTGCGGCCGAAAACAAAAACATTTTTATAAATCAAAATGTTCTTGGATTCTTTATTGATCTGAATCTATCAAACTTGACATCATCGATCACTGACAGCCATCGGTTAGTCAAGCGTCACCATGTAGTGTTACTGTAAAAATCCCAATTTAACTTCATGACTTAAATGGAAACACGAGTCCTTTTCTGCCCTCTGCGGTCCCAGTGGGTTCTGGTTCTGGTTCTGGTCAGAATATAATAAAGAACAGACAAAAATGTTATGAATTGAGGATTATACATATATAAATAATCATATATATATATATATATATAATCACATTCCCATGAGATTTGTGCTGGAAACTACCAATCAGACCCCGGTTTCCATGGCGACGCTGTCCCTGCAGGTGTACAGCAGCATGGAGCGTCTGTCTCTCCATGAGGAGAAACGGACGCCGCCGCCCACCAAGCGCAGCCTCAGCGAGGAAGGAGGCGACCGCGTCGACAGCCTGAGCGGACTCAAGACCCGGGACCGGTCCTGGCTGGTCGGATCGCCGGAGATGTGAGTCGCCGTCGGTTACCGGGAACCAGTAGAACCAGTAAAACCAATAATCCATCACACCAGTAAACAGTAAACTTTTCTGGCTTTGGTTTCCATCATTCTGTCGGGGCGGCCATCTTGTTTCACAGCTCTATTTATTTACATTTTGAATTCAGGTCAAAGGTTATTAATATTAGAAAGTTTTTATTTAATCCAACTATGAAATCATAATAAAGTCATAATATCAGCGGAATAAAGCAGCATTAGGAGAATGAAGTTGTAATTTTACGAGAACTTCTGCTCTAAATATAAAAATAGACGAATGTTTCTTTCTGCTCTCCTCAGATTGACATCAATTCATCTAAACTTTCTATTCCTGCTAAATTTCTTCTTTATCCTGCTGATATTTTGACTTTATTCTCATAACCAAAGTTTCCTGCAGCCTGACCCCGATACTCTCATAAAATAACGACTGACATTAAAGACACTTTTTGAAAATAATTTCTGTCATTGGTCATTTCTTAACTAGAGTGAAGCGATAGATCAGATCTCTTATTTTCCGTCGTGTCTCCTGTCCTTCCAGCCTGCGGAAGCGTCTCTCCGTCTCCGAGTCGTCGCACACGGAGAGCGACTCCAGCCCGCCGCTGACGGTCCGCAGGCGCTGCTGCTCCGCCATCATCGAGATGCCGCGCTTCGCCATCTCCGCCGAGGAGGAAGGAGGTCCAGGTGAACCCAGACTGTCCGTCAGATCGGCTCACATAAGAATTAAAAATGAAACCCTTAAAATGTCTTAAATGCATTGTAGAAATGTAAGTTGGTCTTAAATAAGAACGTTTTGTTGTGGCAGGAAGGTTTAATGTGCTGTTGTAATATTCTGGGATTTTTCTGTAAGTTCCCAGAACCATCCCTCATATTTATAGATTTAATTCCAAGTGGCATTAAAAACGGTCTTAGAAAGTATTATTTCTGATTAGCTAAAACCTGCAGATCCCCCGTTTATCCAGGAGAAATCAGGTTTCTCTCTGTCAGAAGTACTAGTTACCCTCGCTAACTAGTTAGCCTAAATCATTGACAGCTTCTTGTCATTCCTCAAAAACAGGGTTGACAACACACAGCCTTAAAAAGTCTTAAATTATTTTTTGTTTCGTCTTGACTGGATGATTTAATCTTATATATTCTTCATATTTTTACTTTCTCACTGTTTTTTCCTGTCAGGCAAAAGTTTGAGTTGAACTCAGAAATCTTTGTTGCTTTTTGTGACTCGAGGTATTTGAGGCTACCGCTAGCTAGCTGCTAATATACCCTTCCTAGCTAATGCTAGCTAACATTTTTGAGTCTTTCATAGGAAGATAGTAAAAGATTTATTACTAGTTGGCTGGAAAAAGTCTGTACTTTTCTGTAGAGATACAGGTATTAAACTTTATTCAAACGTCTTACAAATTCTTAAATTTGATTTGGTGAAACCTGCAGAAAACCTGAACAGGCTGTTCCAGGCTGCAGCTCGGGGTTAAAGGTCAGTCTTACAGATCATAACCTGCTGCTGTGTCTGGTCGATCCAGCAGGGAGCACCGGCAGCAGGAAGAGCCCCAGCCTGCTGGGTCCGGCCGCGGTGAGGGGCCCGCGCTCCGAGGAGCTGCCGCTCTCCATCCCAGAGCTCCCAGTGGAGCGGGAGCTGAAGCTGGAAGAGTCTCCCACCACGGCCAGTTCCACCAGCAGCCAGCAGAGCAAGGCCACGCTCACACGTCAGTACACACACACACATGCACACACGCGCGCGCGCTTGCGCGGCTAACTTTGCGGGGACTTTCCATTGACTTTAAGTTCCATAATCACAGAGTGAGTTCCTCATTAAACGGAGCGTTAGAGCCAATAAACGTCTAAAAAACTCTAGAACCATAAATATTTGGGTAAAATTCAGCTCCTACAAAGTTTTTATGCATTTAGCATTAATGTGGCTAAGATACTTGTTTAGCATATTAACAGCTAGTGAGCCTAAACTAGAACTGCTGTTAATTTGAAAAATGTCCACCAGAAAAGGGAAACAGATAAAGAAAATATATTTCTGTGGTTCAAAATATTTAGGCTGTGATTTGACACCAAATATGTTCATCTTATTGATAACTTTAGTGAAGAAACTATTTTTATTGACAACCATGGCGGCCATATTGAAAAATAGTTTAAAAATTAGTAACCGATTGAAATCAATAATAAATTGATTTCTGTTGGTTTAATTATGTATGATTTTACACCAAAACTATTCACCTCTGACAGATATTGGACAATTTGACAACCATTGCGGCCATCTTGAAATTTTCAGTGTTAAATTTTTTTTCAAATTTTTTTTTTAATAAATAAATAACTGACTTGGCTCCTGGTGAAGGATGCTGCTCTACCTGCTTAGCTGTCAGTGTCGCCGCGGTGTTCCTGATCCTCTGACCGTCACTCAGCTGACCGTCAGCCTCATTAATAATAAAGATGGCCGACTCTTTGCAGCAGGAAGCTCTGGAGACGGCGGGGGACGAGGGAACGGCGGCGCAGCGACCAAGGCGGCGACGGCTGGAGACTCTCCGTCCACACCGAGGGCCATCAGCGACCTGGCGGCCCGCCGCGCGCGCCATCGCCTGCTGTCCGGAGACACAGACAAACACGCGGCGAGCGGCGGCACCCGGCCGTTCGCCAAGGTCATCAAGTCGGCGTCGGCCAATACGCTGTCGCTGGTGATCCCAGGAGGTCGGTTCCACTCCCAGAGCTGCCGCCGCCGCAGGACGTTCCTCTGACTCCTCTGTCTGTCCGCAGATCACCACGGAGCGTCGCCGTTGGCCAGCCCCATGTCTCCACACTCGCAGTCGTCCAATCCGTCGTCCCGGGACTCCTCGCCCAGCCGCGACCTTTCCCCGGCCGTCAGCAGCGTCCAGCCCGCCATCGTCATCCACCGAGCCGGGAAGAAGTACGGCTTCACGCTGAGAGCCATCCGGGTCTACATGGGAGACTCTAACATCTACAGCGTCCATCACATGG
Organism: Poeciliopsis paucimaculata; assembly: GCA_903067055.1. Lineage (NCBI taxonomy): Eukaryota > Metazoa > Chordata > Actinopteri > Cyprinodontiformes > Poeciliidae > Poeciliopsis > Poeciliopsis paucimaculata. The sequence continues at coordinate 8,236 of CAEGAD010085838.1, read as the reverse complement.
TCTGGGTCAGTACCGGGCTGACCGGAACCGCTCCCACATCCAGCCAGGGTTCTGCCTCCTAAACCAGTAAACACTTCAAGCTTTCCAGGTTCCAGGAACTTCCAGGTTGTTTTCCAGGATGCATTTGCAGAAGGTTGATTGACAGCGTTAAGACCGGCCTCCTGGCTCTGATTGGCTGTTTCTATCCTTTCAGGTCCAATCCCAGGAAATCTTTGTAAGATCTCAAGATCTTAACATTCAGCAAAAGATGAAAATGTTTCACCAAATTCAGAAAATGGAAAAAATTCTGTCCTGGATTTTAGTTCCTGGATCTGAAACTAGTTTTAATTTAATAAATCAGAAACATTTTTCTTTTAACTCTTTAAGGCAGTCGGTAAGTTGGAGGAACGGTGCTTTAAGTAGGACGTTTTGTAAAACTGAAAGCAGGATGTGCTGCCCCTGCCTGGGGTGTGAACTTTGACCCTAACTGACACTCTCCTCCCTCAGCATGTGGAGGAGGGCGGCCCGGCGCACGACGCCGGCCTCAGGGAGGGCGACCTGATCACCCACGTGAACGGCGAGCCAGTCCACGGCCTGGTCCACACCGAGGTGGTGGAGCTCATCCTGAAGGTAAGGACGGCTGCAGCCAATCAGAGCGCTGCGTCTGTCCGTGCTGGAAGCAGCCAATCAGAGCCTTTGTTCATTGTGCTGTGTTTTCTCAGAGTGGAGCCAAGGTGTCCATTTCTGCCACGCCATTTGAAAACACGTCCATCAAAGTCGGCCCCGCGCGCAAAACCAACCACAAGTCCAAGATGGCGAGACGCAACAAGAAGACGAAGAGCAAGGAGGGACAGGACAGGTGGGGTCAAGCTGGGGTCACAGCAGCTTTAGAAACTTCAACATTGAGGATGAAGGTTTCTGAGCCATTAGCTTTTCCTGATATGGATCAATAAATATTTATTCATTTGTAAAGTTAGTCAGAAATGAGCAGCGATATTTCAAGTTATTTAATCTGTTATTTAACCTGCTTCATGACTCAAAGTCAAGTTTTAGTTGTTCATTTACAAATGTGACAATTTCCTACTAAATATTTGGCTACGAACCAAAATATTTAACTTGTGCAGTTCAGATTCAGCTTCTGTCGAAACAGAATAAATGATTTTAAATACTGAGCTGCGAAACCACGAATCCATCTTTAAACAGTTAAACAAGTATTTAACTGCCCAGCTAAATATTTAGTTTGTAAACCACATGTTGAGCGCGAACTTTACATCTAGACGCCTGCGTGAGTCTGATGTCTGTCCGCAGTAAGAAGCGGACGTCTCTGTTCAGGAAGATCACCAAGCAGGCGTCGCTGCTGCACACCAGCCGCAGCCTGTCGTCGCTGAACCGCTCCCTGTCGTCGGGCGAGAGCGGCCCCGGCTCGCCCACTCACAACTTGTCGCCGCGGAGCCCCACGCAGGGCCACAGGTCCACTCCGGACTCCGCCCACTCAGGTGAGTCGCCCGCACAGAGCCCGGGTCCGGTGGCAGGTTCTCCTCTAACTGTGCCGCTTCTGGTCCCAGTGGGAGGGAACTCGTCCCAGAGCAGCTCGCCCGGCTCCAGCGTTCCCAACTCCCCGGCCGGCTCCGGCCACATCCGGCCCAGCTCGCTGCACGGCCTGGCCCCCAAGCTGCAGCGCCAGTACCGCTCCCCCCGCCGCAAGTCTGCCGGCAACATCCCGCTGTCGCCGCTGGCGCGCACGCCATCGCCGACGCCGCAGGGCAGCTCGCCGCAGCGCTCGCCGTCTCCGCTGCCGGGCCACGCCGCCGGGCCGGCCTTCCCCGTCAAGCTGCACTCCTCCCCGCCGCTGGGCCGCCAGATGTCCCGGCCCAAGAGCGCCGAGCCGCCGCGCTCGCCGCTGCTCAAGAGGGTGCAATCGGCCGAGAAGCTCGCCGCCTCGCTGTCCGGCTCGCCGTCATCGCCCGCCGCGGTGGGGGGGGCGGCGGCGCGGAAACACAGCCTGGACGTCTCACACTCTGAGTTCAAGAAGGAGATTCTGCAAAGGGAGACGAGTCTGCAGAGCCTCCAGGTAAAAGGTCACCAGGGGTCACCTTCACCATCACAACGTTTCATAGTTATTTAAACAGAAACATGTTAAAATAAACCAGCCCTGAAATAAAACTAATTAATTACAGCAGCAACTATTTAAATCGGTTCCAGTCGATCTCCTCTAGTGTTGTAGTTTAGCCTCCATCCAGCAGGGGGCGCCACTGGTTCGGCCAGTCGGTACAGGAATAAAGATGGCGGTGCCTTATCAGAAACGGTCCAAACAAAGTCTGGTGGGAACTGTGAATCGGAAGCAGTTTTGTTTTGCAGAATATGGAAGTTGAAACAGAATCATTTTTTCTAGAACGTAAAGATTAATTTTAGCGATCGCTTTACAGCAGGGAGCTCAGAACGTCAATCAGGTTTGGATCTCCCAGTGTCAGAATCTCACTGAGGAAGAAACCTCATTATTTTCTATGACTTTATCATTTCTGCTATAACTGATGGATATTCGCATATAAAATGAGTCAATAGGGTTTAATTTACAGGTTTTGGCTGCTCTCCCTGATTTACACAAATCAATATTTGCACATTCAGTAAATGATCACATATTTGGCCAACAGGAGTCGGGCGGCGAAGCGATGCTGGCGCCCGCCGGCCTCCACAAACACGCCGCCGCCTCCAGGAAGCTGGGCCGCCAGGAAGGCGAGGTCGCCGTCGGCATGGCGACCGGGTCGCTGGGCCTGACCCCCGGGAAGAGCAAGCTGAAGGACAAGCTGTCGGCCATCCGGCAGGACCGCGCCGAGCGGCGGGAGTCGCTGCAGAAGCAGGACGCCATCCACGAGGTCGACTCCTCTGAGGACGAGACGGACGACGGCTCCGAGGACAGCCAAGATGGCCGCCGCGCCGCAGCCTTCACGCCCCCGCCGCTGCTGAGGCCCACCTCGGTCCGGACGGGCCCGGCGGGCACGCTGCCCTCCCTCTGCCACCTCGGCCACGTGCCGCCGGTCGCCAAGGCGACGGCCGCCACAGGAAAACCGGACAGGAACGCTCCAGAACCGGGCGGAGTCGGCGGGCCCGGCTCGGTTCCCTCCAGCTTCTCCACGCCCGGCAGCGCCTTCATGTCCGTCGGCAAGCCGCTCCCCCAGGCCGACGCCCAGGGCCCGAAGCCGGCGGCGCCCCCTGCAGGCGGCGAGCCGGCGCGCGCCTCGCCCGGCGTTCCCAAAGAGCAGAAAGAGGCCGACAACCGCAGGCTCTGCGCCGCCGCGACCTCTGCGACCGCCCCGGCGCCACCTTCCGAGTCCGGAATGGACCGGGTCGTGACTCAGATCGCCACCGTAGCTAAGAGCGTCCTGGGTCCAGTCAGAACCGCGGCGCCCGGCAGGGCGGCCTCCAGAACCTCGACCCAGTCCGACCGGGCCGGGCCGGAACCGGCCCACGCCTCGGCCGACCCGCCTGCCGCCCCGGCCTCCGGCAGGACGACGTAGCAGCAGAACCGGAGCTGCAGAACTGTTCTGACCCGGTAGATCCATCCGGCCCGGTTCCGACTGTTTTCTGTTACATCAATGTTCTGATTCCCGCTTCAGCCAAAACAACCCGGCTTCGGGGCTGCGGACCTAACGACAGCCCGGTTCTGGAGACGGTTCCGTGACCCGTTAATGAGCGTCCAGAACCATCCGGACCGGATCTAACCGGAACAGAACCCTGACCCGATCCGCTCCGTCGTTTAAATGTTCCAAACAGAATCGACCCAGAGTTACAATAATAACGTGGACCGGCACCACCTGCAGGCCCGACGTTCAGATCAAAGAGATTTAATCCTGAGACGTTTCAACGAGGCCTCCTGCTGGTGAGTCTGAGCAACTGCAGCCGTTTCCTCAGAGACGCCCAGGAAATAAAAAATACTTTTTATGTCCCAATAAATATAAAGTTTAAAATGTTGAAACTGAAAAGTCCAATTAAACATGCAGAACCTCTTATGGCCACCAGGGGGCAGCTCAGGTAAAGAAGCGATAAAAGGACTTCCTGGTTCTGGCGGAGCAACCAGACCCGATCATCAGGAAGCTGCTCAGCAAACGAGCTAGCATGCTAACATGCTAACATGCTACAGTAACCGAGGTTATCGCTGATTGTTAACTTTGTTAAAATTCAGAAATGTCTCTTTAATGAGCTTAAAGCAACCAAACCCAGCAGATTCGACTCGCCGCAGCGCCACCTGCTGGGGAAAATCCACTGTTACCTTCGGTTCTGGGCGCTTTCTACGCTAACGTCCCTCTGGTTCTGATGTGGTCCGGTCAGTCGCCTCGTTCTGGACTCTGTCAGAACCCAGAGCGCCCCCTGCAGGCCGGGCCACCGTGCGTTTCTCCAGCCCCGTCCGCGGTTTCCTTTGGACCAACTCGCTGTGTTGCTGCCTCCAGTCCTGTGAAGTCACTTCCTGTGTGTGAGTGTGTGTGTGTGTGTGTGTGTGTATTTAAGCAGTTTTTACCCTGTGTGTGTTTTAGGGTCAACGTGTCGAGTTCTGTTCGGACCCGGCGCCGGTTCCGAGTCGCTCTGCTTTTCCACATGTTCGGACCGGCAGTCTGATGTTTACATGTCCTTCATCTCTTCCAGCGGGTTCTTTACGGCCCGTTTGGCGCCACGGCGCCCCCTGCAGGCCGGTTCTGCTCCAGACCCGGTTGTTGGGGGGAGCCGGTTCTGACAGGCTGCAGGAAACGGGACGATACTGGAACTGTTTTTTTTTTATTTGTCACGTTTGCCTCTTTGCATGAAAGTTTCTGCTCAGAGACGGAACCGGACCAGAGTCCGGACTGAAACGCTGACCCGGTCAGCCGGTCAGAACCTCAGAACTTTCATTTCTGATCAGAATAAAAACTGTAAAATTTACCAAACTTGCAGAGAAAAAACAGATTTTATTCTGTTTTTCACTCAAACAGGATTTTTTTCTTTTGCTTCCTCCAGAATCACCGGGTCGGGTCGGACCTTCCTGTCCGGACCGGGTTTTATCACAGATGGAACCAGTTTGAGTGTTTTCACCTCTGCAGCGGTTCTGATTCTGATTCCAGTTCTGGGTCTGGTACTGGTTCTGGTCTCGGTTCTGGTCCTGGTCCTGGTTCTGGTTCTGGACCCAGTTCTCATCCTGGTTCCGGGTCTGGGTCTGGTTCTGATTCCAGTTCCAGGTCTGGTTCTGGTCCCGGTTCTGGTTCTGGTTCTGATTCCAGTTCCAGATCTGGTTCTGGTCCCGGTTCTGGTTCCGTGTTTCTGTCGCTGAGCGTGGAGGAGCCGACGATCCGATCCGCTGAGGTTCTGGGAATGAGAAGAACCCGTCTCCAGAACCGGAAGCTTCACTTGGGGAGCGGCTGTTACCGACCGGGTCCCACCGGGTCCGGGAGCTGAAGCGGTTCCGACCCGCGGAGAGAATCCAGTGCAATAGTTTTTATTTTCCACTGTGGTGAAAAGCTTGTTGTTGTCGCTGAACCTTGCAGTAATAAAGTTTTTTTATCAACATGGCGGCTCCTCCTTCGTCTCTCCGTGAAGCTGGAATCGCTGGTTCCGGTCGGGCTCCGGTCAGTTGTTCTGCACGTAAACATGGTAACCAGGTGTCGCTGTCACCACCCACAGCAGCTGTTGGCCTCCCAGAAGCTTGAACTACGACCCCGAGCCCAGAGGAGTGAAAACGTTCAAACCGACTCTCTTTAGCAACAAACTGGATGAACTTCAGGCCCAAACAGCTTCAGGTTTATTTATGGTGTTGAATGAGAAATGGCTGCCGGTTCAAATCCCTACGCTAACATCTGTCTAACCCAGTGGAGCGAAGAACATCGACCTGCTGCAAGGGAGAGAATGAAACGCAGCAGTGACGATGTCATATAGAGGATCAGACATGCAACTTGGCATGTACAGCAGAAAGTCTTCAGTCAGAGGCCCCATCACAACGCTGGCACACTGACTGCTACTGGAGACGCTTCCTGCTCACTGCGACTCCAGAAATGATTCCAGTTACGTTTAATTAAAGGAGTTTTGAATTAAACTAACAGCCTTAAATCCAAGAGCTTGTGAGTAATTTTAGTGTGAACTGAAACCTGGAGACGATCCTGAATATCGGAGCGGCGTGTTGATTTAACTGGTCCATGTTTTCTGCATCGGATGGACTGGAGGAAGGAAAACTTAAAATAAACTCTCAGGCTTTAAAACATATAATCAAACAGCTAAATATTCGCAACACAAACATTTATCATCTTTATTTACATTTTTCTGACTGGGAGGAACAAGATTACACTGAAAATGTGATTTTCATCAGAAGTTTCTGAAATCTAATGTTTTGCTAAAATAATTTGTGTGAAATTGAAAACAATTTCCACCTTAAAAATTCAGAAACTTAAAATTAATTTCACTAATTTTGAAGAAAAACTTGAGATCTCGTCAAAAACAAATTATAAATTTTCAGCATTTAAACTAAAATATTTGTAAAGTCAGAAATTTGCTAAAGATTTGATTCACATATTTTAGAGAACTTCTACATTTTTTCTTGAGAATTTATGAAAAATAATCTGTAATTTCTGGATTTTTTGTGGTAAACATTTATTCATCTAAAGTTTCCTCCAGAACCGTAGAAACGTTCAGATGAATTTCTTTCTCTCTTCTTCTCTCCTCTCATCCCTCCATCGTTTCCCGCCTCACCGGCGCCCTCTGCTGGCTATTCTCTGCATTTCACCAAATCGGTCTGAGGACTTGAAGCTGTAATGACATGATTCGGCCATGTGGGGGCGCTGTCAGCTCAGTTCAGTGGAGAATCAGTGTCACATTCAAGTGGTTTATTTTTAATGTTTTGATGACTTTAATTAGGCCGATTCTGGAAAGTTTTCAACCCTTCCTGATTAAAACAAAAAGGGTTTTGGTTTCATTACCTCTCCATCCTGAAAGCGGGTCCAGGCTCAACCGGGCTTCATTCTGCCTGGGTTTGATGGACGTTTTACCCAAAATGATCCTTATTTTCAAAAAGTTGTGTGGAAGGATGACCTGCAGCAGCCTTTAGATGAAACTCTTCCAGGATCCTCTGCTCCAACCAGCTGGTTCCTGGACCCTGCAGGGCCGCTCCAAGGATATCTGGGGCCGTAAGCAGATTGAACTCGATTCCTCTTCCTGTTCAGAGCTGCTGACTTTGGTGCATTCTGGGAAAAGGGGCGTGGCCTGAAAGCAGTCAGTAATTGGTTAATTTCGCAGACGTTTTAGTGAACAAACAACAAAGGGATTAAACTGGTAGCATCGTTACTATGGCAACATAAAACTGATGGTTCTTTGCTCGAGCCTGTTTGGAAGTCGGTCGCTCCCTGCTGCCCCCTGGTGGCAGCCAGTTTCTTGCTCCGTCTTTAGTTTGGAGTTTTTTAAACATTATTTCTGTTTCTGACAGATTTAGGAAAATATTCCAGGTTTTGAAGCTTCATATCTTTATTTATTCACCTCCATCACATGAGCAGAAACTCGCCCAGCAGCAGCAGGTGGGGGCAGCACCGTGGGACGGGCCTGGCGTGGTTCTGGTTTAAAGTGGGCCGACTGGCCCGCGGCCACCAGTCCGTTGTGGTCCTGCGTCCCTCCGTGGGGCCTAGTCAAAGCCCAACTTCTGGGTTCGTTCTGAGGCTGCAGATAATTTTGGACTCAACTTTTCGACCCGTTTCAGGAAACAGAACTTCAGCCTGGGATCGGGTCGATCTGAACCAGTTCCCACGGTACCGCTTGCGTTCAGCAGCAGAACCCGACCAGAACCCGGTCCAGTTAGCTTCCATCTCTGGAGAAAAGAGACGGGTTTCCTGTTCTGACCCGGTTTCGGTTCTGGAACGGCTTAAATCAAACCTGAGGAGGAAAAACCAGATTCAGATATTAAACTGAATTTCATTCCAACAACCGCAAGTTTCCACCAACGAAGAAGAACAAGACAGGAAGTAGGAGTTTTAACCACTGAAAGCGAAAAAATTATTTGATTTCATTTCTCATTTAAAGCAGACGGCCATTTTGTTTCTTCCTCCTTTCCCTCCTCTTCCTCTTCCTCCTCCTCCTCTTCCTCCTCCTCCTTTCCCTCCTCTTCCTCCTCTCCCTCCTCCTCCTCCTCTTCCTCCTCCTCCTCTTCCTCCTCCTCCTTTCCCTCCTCCTCCTCTTCCTCCTCCTCCTCCTCTTCCTTTCCCTCCTCCTCCTCTTCCTCCTCCTCCTTTCCCTCCTCCTCCTCTTCCTCCTCCTC
>CAEGAD010085832.1:0-10635 GCA_903067055.1 Poeciliopsis paucimaculata | reverse complement strand
TATATATATATATATATATATATATATATATATATATATATATATATATATATCTCAAGGTATCAAATATTTTCCAGACACAGGGTGCCATTTTGTAGCACAATCAAGAAACTGTAATATTTTACGTTATTTTCAGTTTTAATGAAAATAACGTAAAATAGATTTGACTTTGTATCTTGATTGTATTTGACATCTTGAAATTGGTATCTGTTTTCTTAAAAATACTTTTCTAACACTGCTTTTTCAAGATATCCTCACAACAATGCCTCTTCATGATGCCATTTACAACCATTTTAAAGAGCATTGGACTGAGAAATAGTTTATTATGATGAGCAGATGCATAGTTCCAGCACATGTTTGCTAAGCACTTGGTAGAAATGTTATTTAGAATTACTTAAAATCAAGTTTAAATGCTGCAGCCACCCTGCTTTTCAAAGAATACAATTCTAAAGCACCAATGTAATTTTGATATAATTAACATGTTCTATAATGCCCTTCCCAAACAAAAAGGCATGGATAACTTGCTAAGTCCAGCTGCTATTTAGAGAAAGGAACACTGTTTTCAGGTGTGGGTCAAACCCTTGGCAGCTCAGCACGGATTGGCCTAAACAGAAAACACAATTCTTTTTTCTGTGACCGGCTAAATATACCAAATAATGACTGCCATTTTTTCACAGTGTAACTTTATAAACAGTTCCCCATAATTCAGCTCTTTAATAGCTGTTGAACAATGGAGACTAACTGGTCGGTTTATTGCTAACGACTATCAACAGTAGTCAAGAATAAAGAAATCTGCAAAACCACACTGATTCATTATTTACTGCACACTTGTCCAAAAATAAATACAAAGATGTACCATGAAACAGTGATAAGTTTTATTTCAAAAATCAGAATCACAAGCATCCTGATTTTTGCTGTTTTTGAGCAGATTACAGTACAACACAGATTGCTCTGTAGTTCTCAGTGTGAAGTCTTTTAAGTTGCATGTCGGAAATTAAATTAGGAAATCAGAGCAAAAGCTGCAGGGTCTATAGCTAGAGATTATGAACCTCTCAGTTTCACTTCAATGTTTTCAAACTTAGCAAATCCACAACCAGGATATGTTCAGTTTTATGTTAATGGATCACTATGATTATAAAGCTGTTCAGCTTTTATCCTCAGCTTTTCTGAAGAAAACCACTGGGTCATTCAGCGGAGGATGACTAGCAGAGGTCTTTCAGCATGTTGAAATTAAGCCTAAAACTTATCTCAGCTGTCTTTAATCAGCTAACTGCTTAGTTGAGTACAAGTAGTTCAGCTCGGACTTTAATGATACCTAGACGGAGCTAGGAGCCAGAAAATTGATAGATGGATGGATGGGTTTTGTGTAACTGATCATTTACCAGAAAACTAAACTCTGCTTGTTGTTCTGTGGTTCTAGAGCCATGAACCTAGTCCCACTTCAGATACTACAGAACGTATGACAGCTACAGTATATGTTGGAAGAACTGTAGACACGAGTTAAAACATATCTGAACTCAAATTGAGACAATCTACTGCTGTTTTTTTTTTTAAGTCGACTTATTCCCTTCTGAAAACATTAAAACACATTTCTGATTAAACCTGGCTGATGGACCTTCATTCCATACATCCTCAACTTGGGATGTCCCCAAGAGGAATAATGTGTTCTTTGCGTCACTAGCGGTGTTCCTGCAGCAGCTTCAAAATGGAGGGAAACATAATTTGAGGTGCATCCAGTCCCCAGATGAAATCCAGATGTTCCCAGTGTTCGATGTGCTGATGGTAGACTAGGTTGGACACCTGCAGTGAGATAAAGTTTTATTCATCTCTGCCAACAAGAAACCTGCAGAAGAAGGTCATTTAAAATTTGAGAAAAGCTTGAAGAACACCGATTCCATTTGGCCCAACTAACTCTAAATAAAGATACACCTAAGAATGTTACAATTGTGACGATCCCCTCCTGTCCAGCAGATGTCACCAATCCATAATTTGTTTGTTCTTTTCAGAAAGCAGGTGACGAGCGGCTAATTGAACACACCGGGGGACTGTTATATACTGACATCCAGTCAGTCATCGGGGGGCTTGATTGGCCTCCGGACCAGACTGGAGGAGGCAGCATTAGTGCATGCTTCTCTCTGACTGGCTGTGTCGTTTCTCCCGGATCTGGTTTTTGTGAACAGATTAAATAATTGTTTTTATGATTCCGCTCGTCTGTCTCCCATTTTTGTCACTGCCTGCAAGCGGGGCGTGACATATGGGGGCTCATTATTTTGAATCCGGATTGGAGATCAGCTGCCAAGTAGTGTGTTTTTGAGTTGTGTACACTGATTTGTTGGGGGACGTTGACGAGCGTGTGTGATCTGGTGAGTGAAGCAGCCATTATACATCTGTTAGGAGAGAGGGTGTTTGTGTCGCAGCTTGGGTGATCTCGCCCGTGCAATCGTAGTAAGTCGCGGTGGTTCTGTCCCTGTCAGGCTTAACAACGACTTCCCTTATGGAGTTTGTTGGGGGTAGGGGGGGGTTTTAGTGTGGTGTGAACGTGGGTAGAGCAGTTGTCTCGGGAGCACATCCGGAGTTGCAGGGGGTCGCCATTTATTGGTTGCTTTTCCGCACTCTCGGGCGTCAGTGCATAGAAACCCATCACGGTAACACCCGAAGACTAGGGGGGAGATTAGTCAGATTGTGGTTAGGCAGTTAGAGGGACGGGGTCGCTGTGACGCTGTGGTTGTTTTGGGTTGGTGGGAGTTCAAAGTGCTACGGTTAGGGTTGGAATTCAAGTGTTGCTTGAATCATTGTTAATGTTATGGCTGCTGTTGATGAGTTTTTGCGTGATCCATCTGAGGAGGGGTTGGAGCGCTGCACACGCGACCAACTGTTAAAGATTGCTGAACATTTTAAATTGGAGGTCAGTGATAAGCGGTCGAAGGACAGTATTAGGGCTATCATTAAAGCTAACCTAATAGACTCCGGTGTATTAGCACCAGCTAAGTTGCAGGCTACCGCAACGTGGTTGGACACTGACGTTTTTGATACGAGCTTGACTTTTGAACAGAAGCGGGAGCTGCTTTTGCTGCAAGCTGGGATTGAACAGAAAAGATTAGATGTGAAAAAATTGGAGTTGGAAGAACGTCGATTGAGTTCAACTAGTGACGGCAACTCCCACCTTGATGCTTCCGGTAGAGGAACTACTAGTCCGTTTGATGTTGGCAATAATCTGCGTTCAGTTCCTCAGTTTTCTGAATGGGATCCAGACACATTCTTCTCTCTATTTGAGCGTGTTGCTGATAGTAGAGGATGGTCAGATCTGGACCGGACACTGCTCTTACAGTGTGTGTTCACAGGTAAAGCGCAAGAAGCATATTCTGCCCTCACAGTGGATGACAGTAAAGTTTATGCCACTGTGAAGAAGGCTGTTTTAACAGCTTATGAGTTAGTACCAGAGGCTTACCGACAGAGGTTTCGGACATGGGAGAAGGGTGGGAAACAAACCCATGTTGAGTTTGCCAGGGAGCTGGGTATCCATTTTAATAGGTGGTGTGCTTCCTTAAAAATTAGCACTTTTGTGGACCTCTGTAATTTGGTCGTCCTGGAACAGTTTAAAAACTCTGTTCCGAACCATATTGCTGTATACATCAGTGAACACAATGTGAAGACAGCTGCTGAGGCTGCTAAGCTGGCAGATGAGTACGTTCTTCTTCACAGGGGTGGCCGTGGCTATTATGCTTGTAATGATTTTGGTTACAGGCATAGTAATCAATCGTTTGTGGGGGGTTATGCGAAGGAGGAAGGCGTTTGTCCTGACATGAACAGTAAGTCAGAACGGATTTCAAGGGAGCATGTTCATTTGGATTTAACGGACGTATGTCATTATTGTAAAGCCAGGGGCCATTGGAAGCGTGAATGCCCTAAACGGAGTGCTCAGGTGAAATCTGCTGCTTTTGCGGCCTCTGGAAAACATGTTGTTTCCTCTAAGCAGGTGGAAGTAGGTTCAAAGTACACTTTGGACCATGGGGAGTTTTCACCGTTTGTTTCTGATGGCCATGTGTCCATAGTGGGGAGTGATGCTACAGTGCCTGTAAAAATTTTGAGGGATACTGGGGCTTTTAATTCATATATTGTGAGCTCTGTATTACCCTTTTCTGAAGAAACTAACACTGGGGACCATGTTTTAATGCGGGGAGTGGGGCTTATGGTGATATCAGTTCCACTGCATAAACTGACATTAACTTGTGGATTGGTTCAAGGAGAGGTTATCATGGGGGTGGCGTCCTGCACTTCCTATTGAGGGAGTGGATGTAATCTTGGGCAATGATCTTGTTGGTGGCCGGGTGTGGGCTGATTGTCCGCCACCTGCACCCATAGTAACTTCTTCCCCTGTTTCAGGGAAATTGGATGAGAGTGCTCAGTGTTTCCCTGGGGTTTTTACAGCTTGTGCGGTGACGCGAGCTATGTGCCGGGCTGAGTCTGCACCTGTCCCTGACCATGACAATGGTAGAGCAGAGGAAAGTGACTTTTTCTCTGTATATGTTCCTGATTCTCTTTTGTCTGTTTCTCATAGTGACCTGATGGTGGAGCAGAGAGCAGACCCTTCTCTTCATCATCTATTTGATCAGGTTGTTACTGAGGAAGAGAGTGTAGCCAGTGGGTATGTTTTGAAGGATGGATTGTTGGTACAAAAATGGTTGATACATGGGGAGGATTTTGTTGGTGGTCCACTCTGGCAGACTGTGGTTCCCTGTAAATTTCGCAGTGAAGTGTTGCGGGCTTCCCATGACCAATCCGGGCATTTGGGGGTCCACAAGACTTATAATTATATCCTGCGTTATTTCTTCTGGCCTCGGTTAAAAAGGGATGTGTCTGAATATATTAAAACCTGCCATACATGTCAGATGGCAGGGAAGCCAAACCAGATTATTAAACCAGTTTCTTTGTATCCGATTCCGGTGATTATGCAACCCTTTGAATATCTCATTATTGATTGTGTTGGTCCTTTGCCTCGTTCTAAGGCTGGGAGTAATTACTTGTTGACAGTAATGTGTCAGACAACAAGATATCCAGCTGCGTATCCACTCCGTACTATTACTGCCAAGAATGTGGTCAAGGCTTTGATGCAGTTTATTTCCATTTTTGGTATCCCTAAAGTTGTCCAGTCTGATCAAGGGTCAAATTTTTCTTCTCATTTGTTTGCTCAAACTTTGAAACTGTTGCAGATAAACCATAATCGGGCTTCTGCGTATCATGCTCAGAGTCAAGGTACTCTTGAGAGGTTCCACCAGACTCTCAAGTCTTTGTTGCGGAGTTACCGTGTGGAGTTAAACCAGGATTGGGAGGATGGTTTACCATTGCTTCTGTTGGCTGCTCGTGAGGTGGTGCAGGAGAGCACTGGTTTTAGTCCAAACGAGCTTGTTTTTGGACATGCAGTGCGTGGGCCACTTAAACTGTTGCATGATGCTGTGACATGTTCGCAACCTCCGAGTAAGTTAATTGACTATGTCAATGGTTTTAGGCATCATTTGTATGTGGGAGTGGAAATGGCTAGGGAGAAGTTGACCTCTTCTCAGGAGAAAATGAAACGTATTTATGACCGTAAGGTGGAACGTCGGTGTTTTAGTCCTGGTGATCAGGTACTGGCATTATTGCCAATTGTCAGCTCCCCCTTTCAGGCTAAATTTACAGGCCCATTTACAGTTTTGCGTAAGCTGTCAGATCAGAACTATTTGCTATCAACACCGAGGCGTAGGAAGTCAACACAACTTTGCCATGTGAATCTATTGAAACCATATTATACTCGGGATTCCCAGATGTCTGCCATTAAAGGAGGGGACGCAGAGGTTGAAAAGACTCTTTCTGTAGCTACAGTGGGTGGTTTGGGGTTTTTGTCTGCTCTTGAAAATGATGGAGTGATTCCACCTGATGAGAGTTTGTTGACTGGCAGGCTGAAAAATTCTGATGCACTGGGAAATCTGGATTCTTTATTTGCACATTTGTCTCCGGAGAGGGGCACTGAATTGACTGCTATTTTTAATGAATATCATTGTTTGTTGGGTGATGTGCCCAGTCGAACTCACTTAATCCAACATGATGTCGATGTAGGTGGGGCACAACCAATTCGTCAGCGCTTCTACAGGATATCTGAAGAGAAGCGGAAGGTTATGGAAGGGGAGATTCGGTATATGCTTGATAATGGTATTGCTGAACCCTCTGCATCTAGCTGGGCATCACCTTGTTTGTTGGCGGAGAAGGCTGACAGAAGTTTTAGATTTTGTACAGATTACCGGAAAGTGAATATGGTTACAAAATCTGATGCTTATCCTATGCCACGCATGGAGGACTGTGTTGATCAGGTGGGTTCAGGTCAGTTTGTCAGTAAATTTGATTTATTGAAGGGTTATTGGCAAGTTCCATTGTCTGAGAGAGCCAGAGAGATTTCTGCCTTTATAACTCCTTTTGGTCTGTTCTCGTATTCTGTGATGAGTTTCGGATTGCAAAATGCACCGGCAACATTTCAGCGTCTCATGAACATGGTTGTGTCTGGGTTGCAGGGGTGTGCTGTATATTTAGATGATGTGGTGGTTTTTAGTGATACGTGGAAAGAACATCTGGCTCACATGTGTAAGCTGTTTGAACGACTGGCTGAAGCACACCTGACTATTAACTTGTCCAAGTGTGAGTTTGCTAAGGCCACTGTTACCTATTTGGGTAAGGTGGTGGGGCAAGGGACAGTACGTCCAGTGGAAGCCAAAGTAATGGCAATTTTGCAGTATCCTGTGCCAACCACAAAAAAAAGAACTCCAGCGGTTCCTGGGTCTTGTGGGGTACTACCGTAATTTTTGTAAGAACTTTTCTACGGTGGTTTCTCCATTGACAGATTTGCTGAAGGATAAGGTGAAGTACACCTGGTCAGCTTCCTGTCAGAAAGCTTTTGATGATGTCAAATTTGTTCTCTGTTCTTCCCCTGTTCTTGCAGCGCCACGACTGGATCATCCTTTTGACCTGCATGTGGATGCAAGTGATGTAGGTGCAGGTGCTGTCTTATTTCAGCAAGATGATGATGGGGTTGAGCGACCTTTGAGTTTCTACTCCAAAAAATTCAACCATTTTCAGGTGAATTATTCTGTCATTGAAAAAGAGACGTTGGCATTGATTTGGGCTTTACAGCATTTTGAAATATACCTAGATTCTGGCAGCGTTCCCCTGGTGGTGTATACTATCACAACCCTCTTAACATTTTTGCATTCATTGCAGTGTCCGAATCGCAGACTAATGCGATGGATGTTGTTTTTGCAGCCTTATTGCCTGTATATTCACCACATTAGAGGCTCACATAATATTGTGGCAGATGCTTTATCCAGGGCGTCTTGTCCCTAGATTTAATGTATTATGTAGTTGTTTTTCATTTCCCTTTTCTGTAAGTTTTCATAGGCTACTCCAGTTGCTAAAGTGGGTGAGCTGTTGAAGTGGGGATTGCATGGGTGATTATGGTGAGGCAGAAAAGGCTGTTGGTACGGTAATTGTCACCTAGATGTTCGGTTGAATTGTTGTACCCTTTTGGAGTTCCGTTAGGGACTCCATTTCTATGGGGGGGAGTGTGACATTCCCTCCTGTCCAGCAGATGTCACCAATCCATAATTTGTTTGTTCTTTTCAGGAAGCAGGTGACGAGCGGCTAATTGAACACACCGGGGGACTGTTATATACTGACATCCAGTCAGTCATCGGGGGGCTTGATTGGCCTCCGGACCAGACTGGAGGAGGCAGCATTAGTGCATGCTTCTCTCTGACTGGCTGTGTCGTTTCTCCCGGATCTGGTTTTTGTGAACAGATTAAATAATTGTTTTTATGATTCCGCTCGTCTGTCTCCCATTTTTGTCACTGCCTGCAAGCGGGGCGTGACACAATGAATAACTAGTGGACAAATCAAGGGCTTTTACGGTAAACAAATCTGTGACTTTAAAATAGTCTTTCTCAAGCGCCATAGTCCTAGGGAACCCATTATATCTGCTTGAGGTTCTAGATATTATTAGCTTATGTTATTTTATTGTATGATGCGATATACCCTTATTCTCGATGGGATAAGGGTGTAAGAAAATTGATGGATGGATGGGTTTTGTGCATATAATGTTACATGAGGCCCCAGGGGTCTCATATATAAAACATTGCGTAGGATTTATACTAAAAGTGTATGTACGCCCAAAAGTTGAAAATAGTGTGTGCCAAAAAAATCTCAACTTATAAAACCATACGACCAAAAAGCAGCTTTCCTTTTATAAATTACAGCTGCATGCCAATGAACTACTGATTTAGTTGTTGGAGTATCTGGAGCTTTTAGTTTGAGGATGCAAAACCAGATGGGTGGCCACCAGATGGGTGGCTGGTAATGATGCTCTCACTTACAGAATTAAGTAAGTGAGGTTAGGAATATCATGAATATCATGTCCTCCTAACTCATGACAGTGGTCATGAGTTTAGTTTCATGACCACTGGGCGGCACCAGGAAACTGAAATGTTAGACTATTTTGAAGAGGAAGCAGATCATGTACTTTATGCTGTGGCTAAATAAAAAAGGAAAGTGTTCCGCCCTTGTGTCCTTCAAATGCACTTTCATGTTGAAGGGTTTGAGTGCGTAGTGTGTTCCATTTCTTCCTTATCTATCTGATTCTTTAGAAGTTTCTTGAGGTGCATAATGCGGAATTACGGTCAGACAGAAATATTGATATATCTCTTCAACTACTCCACTTCCATAATCTGGTTTTTGTAACTGTATGAGACATGGATACTTCTGAGGAACATTTATCAGATGCAGTGATGAACTATGTACATTCATACAATTTTTCTCTAAATAAGTCCTATAAAAATAAGGCTGGTGAATGGTTAAAAATCCTGGACAAAAACTGTAACATTATTGTTCACAGAGGATGAGGATGTCTTCAGAAAAGTGTGGCGCTCTCTATGCTTTTGTAAAAGCAAAACAGGATGCACACGGGTGCATACTACCCGTGTTTCATGATGGGTAGTATGAAACATAACGTGTAGTGAGACTACCCACGCAGAGACTGTGGGTAGTCTCTGCATGACTACCCACAGAGTAGTAGGGTGATGTATACAAAAGCAGGATGGTATCCACCCGTTGGTCTGCACCGTTGTGTGAAAGGTTTGTGCGAATACAAACAGTTCGCAACCACATTGCTGTGCGTCAACTGTCTGACTTTGGATGAAATGTGTCGGGGCCTTAATGTTCACTTCGACTGAGCATACACTTCATGAAGGTTGTAATGTGAGTATTGGGACCAGGCCTTGACCTGACTGACCTGAGTAAGAAGAGCAGCCACATCTTTTGGGTCCGCCAAAGTATCATGTCCTCCAGAAAACAGGGCAGTGGGAACCTTCATATCCTGGACACGAAACTCAGGAGGAGTTGACTGCAGAGGGGGAAAAGTGGAGGTTATGGGAAAGACCAATGTGACATTTATAGCATTAAAGATCTAAGCACAACAACTTCTGTGATCATACTAAACATAGAAATGTGAGCAGCCAATAGAATGAAGTGGGTTTAATTTTCATTTTTTACCTTGGCCTTCCTGAGGCAGTATAATTGAGCGGAATGGCATTATGCCCTGTTTCTGTCTGTCCTTTTAAGTACCTGCACAGCGCGTTGAATGCGGAGAGGTTCCTTGACCTCACTACTGAGAATTTTGCAGAAGTTTATGCAGGCACCTGGCTGCAAGAGTCACCGCTTTCAAGCGTGGCTTGCACTGGTGGACATGTTGGCAGGGATGGATTGGTATCAGTGGGGTTTGGGATCCTGCATTTCTCCCTGTGCCATGCTGGCCTAGGACTGCTGCTCCTGTAGTTCAGGAGCAGCTCACTTAATCATGTTGTGTTGCTGATCTCTGCCTGCCTGGGGCTACTGTGACCTCTGGGCAACAAGGTTACATGCCTGTTGCTCTCAGTGTTGTGGAGTTGGCACCCTTTTCTCACCATTCTAACACCTGCACACTTCCAAGTGTCAAATAGGCATCCACATCTATTCTACATTAAATCTTGTTCTTCATTAAGTCTACAAAAGGCATTATTGCACTGCAAGACCACAAAATCAGTGACCCAGCTGCCATAGGTCTGGCCCTATTGTACTTCCTGTTTGAAGAGCTTCGAACAGGAACTATTTGAAACTCCATAGGTCTGGCCCTATTGTACTGTACCTATTGTACTTCCTGTTTGAAGAGTTTCAGTCAGGTTACAGAGTTCATCAAAGCACTGAAACAGCCCTTGTGAAAGTTACAAATGATATTCTCTTTGCTTCAGATAATGGATTGTATGTGAGTCAGTTGGTGGAAATGTTGTGTAAATAATTTTATTACATTTAGGCGCACATTATTATGTAAATAGGATAATTCAACTTAAAAAAATGTTTATAGGTCATTTTTATATTGTTTTCCCCCCTCCATTTCAGGAGGGGTAGCGCTCCTATGGATCAGCTGCCACTGCCCACATCGTTTTCAGGAACCCCCTAGACAACCAGCGGTTGAATGACAACATGTGGTAAAACATCTCAATACTGGTTGTTGGGTAAATTGTATATATTATTATCAAATATTTGTTGTTTCATTTATTTTATAATGTTGTGGCCTTATATGAT
>CAEGAD010085830.1:0-40535 GCA_903067055.1 Poeciliopsis paucimaculata | reverse complement strand
TTAGTAGCTAGCTCTAGCTAGCTGTGTTGGCGTTAGTAGCTAGCTGTGTTACTGTTAGTAGCTAGCTGTGTTAGTGTTAGTAGCTAGCTCTAGCTAGCTGTGTTGGCGTTAGTAGCTAGCTGTGTTAGTGTTAGTAGCTAGCTGTGTTAGCATTAGTAGCTAGCTCTAGCTAGCTGTGTTGGCGTTAGTAGCTAGCTGTGTTACTGTTAGTAGCTAGCTGTGTTAGTGTTAGTAGCTAGCTCTAGCTAGCTTTGTTGGCGTTAGTAGCTAGCTGTGTTAGTGTTAGTAGCTAGCTGTGTTAGCATTAGTAGCTAGCTGTAGCTAGCTGTGTTACTGTTAGTAGCTAGCTGTGTTAGTGTTAGTAGCTAGCTGTGTTAGCATTTGTAGCTAGCTGTGTTAGTGTTCGCAGCACTAACACAGCCAGTAACACTAACACAGCTAGTGTGTTAGCTGTGTGCTAACACTACTACTAATATAGTAGCGTTAGCTATTACTAACGCTACTACATTAGTAATAGCTAACACTACTGTAACGCTGTGTAACGCTAACACATTAGTGTTAGTGTTTTCCTAACTAGTGCTACTAACACTAGCTGTGTTAATGTTAGTAGCTAGCTGTGTTACCATTAGCTGTGCTGCACAAAATTCAATATGGCAACCGCAACGCTGTAGTTAAGTGGTTCAATTGACCTTTTCACAGTTCTTGGTCTCTTACTGAGTTCGTTACAACTTCTGTTCATGAACATTTTCCTTCAGGATCCAAATGAAGTGTAGAAAACTTTTGTCTTTTCTTTTCCCAAAAGATGATTTAGGTAAAAACAAAACAACAAAAAAAAACGAACTTTAGCAAAAAATTACTTTTGACATTATTTTTGGAAGATGACAATATCTAAAATATTTAAAAGAAAAATGTCATAGATACAATGCTACCCGATTGGCAGCCAATCCTGGAGCGCTATTTTTTTCCTTAGCTCTGATTGGCTGTAGCCTCGAGATAGTAGTGTGCGGCAATGAAAATTCAGCTTTAATTGACCTGTTAAAATGGGCAGTAGTAAATGGTTTAAGCATCTCATGAATATAATATTACAAAATGACATTATTTGGTTGTGTTGCTAATGCTAGTTAGCCTGGTCACTGAGCAAATATAATGACCAAATCTATGTGTGTGTGAGGTGCTAATAATAATTAGCAAAGCAAGAAGCAAATGCCAGTAGTTTTCAGAGTTAAAACTGGAAAACGGTTCCACACAAAGCCCTGATTTCAAAATCCAATATGGCTGCCATGCTTTAAAATCTGTTTATTTGAACTTCTCATAGTTTGGGTTTCCTAAATTCATCACAAATTTTGTTTTTTACAACATTTTAATGAATGTGATAAATTTGTGTTTAAATGACAAAAAAATGTAATCCCTCAAGTTTTCAGATTTGAAACTTTGCAGATAAAATCTGAACTAACAACTTCGCAAATTGGAAACCGTAAAATGTAGCTGTCCAACCTGGAGTGATTTAAACTTTTCAACACTTTTTAAATACTGAAACTGCACTGATTTAAGAGAAGACACTGTTTTTCTCGCTGACCTCTAGAAGCAGGGAGTTCCCCAACTCGAGGGGCCCGGACCACATGGTGACCTTTAAGGCCTGTCGAAGATTTAGGAACCACATTAGTGAGGCTGCACCAGATGATCTAGAGCAGTCAGCACTGTGAGTCAGAAGATTACAGATGTAGGCCGGAGCCAAAACAAAATATACACCCAGTACTAACAGTTTGAAGGCCAACAGGGGCAGGGATGTTGTGCCATATTTTCAGAGTTTGCCCCATCAGGAGGAAATGGAAACATGGGTGACTTCACTGTATCGAACAGAGCAGACACAGTTCATCCGCCTCTTGAAGACAAACAGAAAACACAAGGTCAGGTTCTGGAACGAAAAGTCGTTAAATCAGTTTACTAAACCGAAACCACAAAAACGAAGCTGAAGTGTTTTCAGGACAGTCAACAAAACTAGGCCATCGACAAACAGCAGAGGATTATTGGCACCATCTGGAGTGTCTCCATAATCAAACTAAAGTTTTTGTTCTCCAGAAATCTGGTTCCCTTTGATTCATGTTTAGGAGTTTGAACATTTGTTATTTCTAAAAGCTGTTCAATCTGAGTCATTTAATTGTTCCTCAGTTTATCACTTATCTAATAGTATCTTGACCTTTCTCAGTACTTTCCCATTATCATTGTCTGTCATATCAGTAGTATTAATATCAGTTACATTAAATTTCACATTGGTGCCATAATTACTGCAATAGATTAAAAACCGTTGTGATTGCTAATTTTTTCATTACTGTTTAATTTTATTACATTGTGACTTTTTCTTTGTCTAATTCAGTAAGTTTTAGTTTTTCTTAGTTATTATTCGTCAGACATCGTTTATTTAGTTAGTTTAGTGTTAATTATTTCAAAAGTATTGTGATTATGCATACATCACTTTGGTGATTAATACTCAAAGTGATGTGATTAAAAAAAATTTTAATCGATTTTTTTTTTAAAAAATCGATTAAAATTGTTGAACAACCAACTGATGCTGACGCCATTTTGTTGTAGCCACAATTTGCAGACAGCTAACGGTAAACTGCTAACCTGCTCAGTTCAAAAGACTAATAAATAAATTCATAAACACTAAAACAAAGGATATCATATCCAGAATATTAGTGTAGTTCCAGTTAATTATAGTTTTTCTTAATTAATCTCAGTTTTTATTTATTTAAGCTAACAAAAATGTTTTCTATATTCCAGTTTTTGTTATTTTGTTAGTTTTAGTTAACTGCAGTAACCAGAATCCCCAGTCTTATAAACTTTGGCACAAACTGTTTTAAACCACATTTGACTGCAGTAAAATCCCAAAGGCTGCAAATATTTCAGAAATGAGTACAGGCTGTACTGTAAATCCGTCCCTCACGTTAAGTTTGGCATCCAGAGAAGCTCTGGTCGTTGTTATCAATATATTGTTTTGCAGCAAAGCGGCCTGAGTCTATAAATGGATCGCGGTCCTGCTGGCTCGCTCCTGCGTCTGCAACATCTGGCCTCAATCTGGCTCGTACGCCCCGCCGTCCCGGGGGAGAGCAGCTCACCACTAAGGTTTCACTCCGCTCCACCCGCAGGGCCTGCTGGGGGTAACGCAGAGAGAAACACAAAGAGCATCATCTCAGAGGCCCTTTGTGTCCCACGTTTAAATAGCCCAAGCATCAGTAATGCAGTTTAGGCAATTTTTGTCCCCCCATTTATATTAATACAAGCTGAAAAGCAGAGTCAGAGTTGCTGAACGGCGGCCAAGTTGTGATGAGGGAGAGCTGACTCCCTCCTACCTCTGTCGCCTCACAAACTCTGCTTCATTCTTCCTTTGTCTGCCGAAACGTTTTTGAATTATCTCTCCGTCCCAGGCTGAACTTTTTTCCTGAGTTTTACTTTCAATGAGCACATTTCAAATCGTTTATCACCGGCCCATGTAGTTTATTATGACTCAACTTCATTGCTTTTATTGTCCTCCAATTGTGATTTAATAGAGGTACAAATTTATGCCCAGGCTTGTTCAAATACGCCTGTTTGGGTCAGATCATAGAAGGAGTTTCTGTGCACAGGCACATCTGGACTAAAGACACATGTCTTGTTTTTATTTCCTCACAGTTTTAGCAATTATTCAGCAAACAGAAAACCTGATTGCATTTCATTTGAAGCAATGCAACCAATCAAGTTGATGTTTTTTAACAAACAAATGTTGCATATCTTGTTTTTTGGTTGTTTTTTTTTTACCCTCCTGTTAACTTAGATTAAAAGTATATTTTATATTTATGGGAAACGTGGTGATGTAACCGCAAACAGTAGCCAAACTCTCCATAGGAGATATAAACGTAATCTTAGTTTAAAGAATTTCAGAACAATGCTAATGCAAGCAGGTTAGCTAATAGCTACAAATGCTAAAAGCTAAATGTGTTAAAATTCAACTGAGCTAAAAGCTACCAGAGTTAGCATCTAATAACTACTGACACTAGCAACTTCTCACAGCTAATTGACATAAATAGCTAACAGTAATAACTGCTGTGGTTATATAAGCTATATAAAGCTAACAGTTACATGAGCTAAAAGCTACTTTATTTAAAAGCTAATTAGGTAGCTTTTACGTCAGGTGGCTGTTAGCTTTAGTATCAGTTAGTTTAAGACATGGCTAGGATGCCATGCTTAGCTTTAGCATAAGTTAGCTCAACTAGCTGTAATATCAAGTATTATTTAGCTGAAGTAGCTTTGAGTGCCAGTAGCTGTTAACTAGCGGTTAGCTCAATTTTCTGTTAAGTAGCTGTTAGCTTTTATGGCTCTTGTCCATATCAAAAGCTGCTAACTTAAGTGTCTGTCTTAAAGCAGGTGAAACTCAAAATGTCAGCTGTTTGAATAAATATTTTTGCTCAAACAACTGACTTAAATGTTATTGCTATGCTAATTGCTAGTTGAGTGACTCTAAAAGCCGCTAATGCTAGTAGTTCCTCAGTCCAATAGCAGAACTAGTTAACAATGACTTGGATCGACTAAAGAACTTATCTGACACAGTGTAGCACGTAGCTTTGTAACTCCAGCCAGGTGTTTTATTAAAGTAATGAGCAAAACCTTTAATGCAGACTTACACAGTCCAGCCTGTATGTTTATCTCACATTAACTATTCTGAAGTGACAGCAATAGTAAATACATAAAGTTTGTGAAATGCATAATATTTCTGCAAATTACTTATGAGTGTCTTTGGACTCATTTGCTTTTCACGTTGTAATATACTGGGCACCAAAAAAACATTACATAAGAGAACATGTCAGAGTTCTGGCAGTTAAATATCACTATAGACAATCATTTGGCGTAATATCGAGTTTCAACAATACCACAAAAATCTAGTTAAACCTCAAAAGCTATAATTTAACACTTTTCAACCTTCAATCAAACATAAGTGAGAGAAACACCCTATAACCGTTAAAACAAAATTTATGTGTGTGAACCGAATTCCAGTGTTTGTTGGTGTAGATTATTAATCTAAACAGGCACATCATTTGTAAAAACAATGACTAAGAGCAGTAAAACTTGCCAAGTTTCCCTCCTTCTCTGTGTCTGTGAGTGTCTGCCAAGGAAAACACCCTCCCAACACACACACACACACACACACGTTTAGGAAAACACACTCTGTTCATTTTGTCGACGCCAGCAGAGCACAGCTCCGAGTGAGGAACAATATTACTGATTTGTGGCTCCAAACACTCCCTCACACGCCTCAGGATTCGAGAGGTGGGAGAACCAAAGCTGCCAATCCGCTTGATGGAAAACCCAAAGTTAGACCAATAAGCACTCAGGAAAAAGTTAGGGGACTTTTTCCAAAGTTTCCAAAATTATTCTGGCTCCGTCGCTGTTTTCTCAGGGATTTTTTCTGGTTTCTGTGTTGTAATTTAAGCCGTAGAAACTCTATTTCTTTCTGCCTGTGTTTTTTAAATTTATGTTGTAATGATGTGTTACAGGGACTCGTAACTCAAAGAGGGCGGGATGTAGAAAACAGTCAAATTTAACTATATTTTTTGTTTTGTTTTTTTAGGTCAGGTTAAAAATCTGAATGCAACCAACCTCAGTTCTCTCCAAATAAAAATTTCTATTCCAAACCTGAGCCCTATCAGAATAATAACACAGCTGAAAACGTCTACATTCATGTTCATATTATTAGTTTTATTGTTGTTTATTCAACACAAACAACAACACAAAAAAACCCACAAAGAAGAAAGAAAACAAGCAATTTATCGGGGTTGTGTGCGTGGTTATGAACAGTCAGTATCTTACCCTAAACAGTAGACGATTTTAGTTGGAAAAATTAGCTAAACATGCTAACAGTTAAAGCAACTTAAGCTAATCAAGCTAAAAACAACTCAGAAAAGATAACTCTTTATTTAAATATTATTTGGAACTAAAAGTTGCTCATTTCACCTGCTAACTTAGCTTAAAACTTAGATATTAGAATATTTGCTTGCTCAGGCTAACATCTGTTGCAGCTAACTGCTTCAGAAGCTAACAGACTTTCAGGCTAATTGGTAATTAAGCTAGGTAATGGTGAACTATCTACTGATTCAACGCCTTTTGTTATTTTATTTCTAACCTACTTGTCTGGAGAAATTTATTTGTAGCATTTTCAGAGTGAAAAATCCTAAGATGATGCAAATAATAATAACAATAATAATGTTTTTCTCATAATTATTGTGTAAAAATAAAATGTTTGACACAACTGAGGGAACAAAAGTGCAAGTTCTTACTTAATAAAACCTGAAAGGAGAAAAGCTGGACAGCAGAGTTACGTTACTGTTATTTTTTACTAAGTGTGATTAATTCTTCTGAACTGCTGATAAATTATAAAATAACCTTTTGTTTGATTTGTGTCCTGAATCATTTCTGAGAGGCACCAGAGGACATGTTTTGACTCGCCGCTGACAGCTTCAGTTCTCATTTGATTAAATGTACAAATAGAGTTTTAGTGACATGATTAATATGCAACAAGATTTATTTTCTTCTCCTTTTATCGTTAAATAAACACGTCGACAGCAGCCGAGCGACTATCTCTGGGGCCAGATCCTAAAATTCCCATGAAAAATCTGTGAGGAAGCTATTTCTGCTGTGCATATTTACATGTTTCCTGGAAAAACTGAAGTAAAAGAGCAGCTCAGTCAGACAGCGTCCATCACTCAGCAGCTTCTCTGCCAAAACTCAGAGCAAAAACTGGACTGTTTAATGTTTTCCAGTAATTTTTCTTGAAAAGCAAATGACTGAAGAATATTTTATAATAGTTTTGTTAGAAAAACAGTGTAAGAAAACTGCTGAAAGCCTTAACACACAGAGGAGATGTTGCTCAACATAAAGTGCTGAGAAAACTTATTGCTCAATACAGATTTCTTCTTATTTAGCATATTTTAGCACTTCAATGTGTCAGGGAGAACATTTTGTTCTTGTTTAAGTTGTTGAGTTTTTGTCTTAGAAAACAGGAACACCAAACATTGTGATTAACATCTTTGATTTTTTATGTTTTCAAATAAACGTAAATATCTTTGTTATCCATTTCAGACTGTTGGATGTTAATCAAATGTGTTGTTTTTTAAATATTTTTTATCCTACTTCATTTTGTCTGATTGATTATTAAACTAATTGTCGTCTAGTTTAGTCATCATTTAGTCATTAATTGGAATTTACAGGCTCAGAAAAAGAAAAATGTGCTGAAAGAATTAAATAAACATTTAACATTCACAGTAATTCAGCTACAGTTGTACAATGTACAAACATTTTGAATTTAAGATTTTTGCCTGTAAATATGTTTTTCTCCACACAGTGTCAGTTTGACCTTCACTTGGTTTTTATTGCATTTTTGACAAGAAAATGTTTATATTATTATTTAAAAGAGGAATTAAGTATAAAATTTAATAACGCAATGCAGAAAAACGGCTGAGGTTAAATAAGAGATCTGTATAATGTGCCATTTTTAAACCGATTGATCGATTAATCATTAGAATAATCAATAAGTTTGTATAAGCCTGGTTTTCTTTAAGCTTCAGGTCTGGGTGTGGATAGTGAAATGAAAATAAATGAAAATTATCACTTTTAAATGTAAGCAGATTGGACCGATGTGTCACAATAACATTTTATTGCGATAAACGATAATATCGTTAGACGATTTTCAAGGAACATAACGATAATAATGCAAGATCAATAAACTTTCAGTTCTAATGAATATTTAATACTGGAACCAGAAGATATTTTAAATATCCAAAATAAAAACAACAAATAAATGAACTAAGAAATACAATTATCCTTCACAAAAAGGTTAAATGAGACTGAAAACTTTTGTCATCAAGGTTTTGGTAGGAAAAAGATTAATCGTGCAAATCAAAATTACTGAGCTTCCTTTAATTTATAATGCAAAAAACACATTTTAAAAACTTTAATTTTAAGTCTAAATCTGATTTAATTTAAATAGGAGCAATAAAAGAGTTAAAACACACTAAAGGTGATATTTTGCTTCTTGCTTTGTAAGCTGAACATGAGCAACTTCTCCTCCTCCCTCCAATCTCTCTCTGTCCTCCTCTTTCCCTTCCTCCTCCTGTCAGGAAGAGGTGAACAATATGACCTTTAGTCACAGCGATAACATTCTCCTTTCACATTCTCTTAGGTTTGTTTTCTCTCACAGCAGCTCTTGTTTTTCTTAGAAATGATCTTCTGTGATTAACGGGCCTCTGCAAGGTCCAACATGCGCGTGGGTGAAAAACACACGTCCTGATAAGTTTTCACCTATCACGCATCACCGTCTGATTTGTGATATTTCTTTAAATTAGTGTGAACAGTGGAAAGCTGCATGAAATTCAGTTAAACCCCCTTTTGCCCGCATGCGTTGAAACCGGAAATGAGGGTAAATTAGAGCCAAAATGAGGCCCCTGGGTAAATGAGGCTCAATGCCTCCCGACCCCCCAAGTATTCAGACGGTCGTTTTGCAGTATGGAATACAACGGACACAGAAAGCTTAGTATGGAGCAACATTGGGGCCATAACGTTTGTTCAGAAGAAGTAAAATTATGCAGAAACTGAAAAATGACAATTGTATGATGTAAGGTCACTATTGTTAATGTTAGTAGATATGTTAAAAACACAACCAAATACACAAAAATCTTATATGGAACTAAATTGGGGCCATAAAGTTGGTTCAAAAGATGTAAAATTATGTAGAAAGTGAAAAATAACAATTATATGATGTAAGGTCACTATTGTTAATGTTAGTAGATATGTTAAAAACACAACCAAATACACAAAAATCTTTATATGGAACTAAATTGGGGCCATAAAGTTGGTTCAAAAGTAAAAAAAAACCCCCAAAAAAACAGAAAATGAAAATGAAATTTGAAACTGAAAAAAATTATTTAAACTGCAAAAGAAATGTCAAAACTGCAAAAACATAACACTGGTACGATGTAAGCTAAATTATGCTAACAATAGCAGATATGTTAAAAATACAGAGTAGCTTGCAATGTACACAACCTAGTATACAAGAAGCTTTGTATGGAGCAACATTAGGGCCACAAAATTTGTTCAAAACTAAAAAATTGAAACTGAAACATTATTTTGAAACAAAAAAAAAAATATTCAGCAACCTGAAAGTTTTTCATTTCAAAATCCAAACTTTATTTTCTAGTTTGCTACTCTTGTAAATTTAAAATCAGTGGCCACAATAACACTGGTATGATGTTAGCTAATTGATGCTAATAATAGCAGGTATGTTAAAAAATAGTGTTGACATGTTGGTATGGGTGGCCCCAAGTGAAAATCTGTTTAGGGCCAGTGAATTATTATAGAGATCTTATTTATTTTATTTTATTTTTTTATATGTGGTATTTCGTGACCTCATTGGGGGAACTTATACTCACATTTACAATCCAATACCATTCAAATACTGAACAATGGGGTTCAGTCTCTAGGTTTGGATAAAAAAAAACAGAAGAAAAGTCAGCATTTGTATTTTTTTTATTTGTTTGAAATCGAGATGTTGCAACATCACAACGCTGGGTCTTACAACGTTAAATCCTCTGAGATGTTTCCTCAGAGAAACTGACATTTCCATCACACACACAGATCCGTCAAGCATCCGGAGTCTGGAAAACCTCCAGAGAAAAAAAGGAATCCCGGCTGAACCAAGCAGCATTCAGCTTCTACCCTCCACAAATCTGCAACAAACTTCCAGAAAACTGCAAAACAGCCAAAACACTCAGTTCCTTTAAATCAAAGCTGCTTTTGAACAATAACATGGGAAACACTGACCAACACATTTAATGTCTATTCATGATTTTGATGATTATGTTACTGGTTTTCTGATTTGTTGACCGTATGATGTTTTTTATGACTTTGAACTGCCTTGTTGCTGTTCAATAGAAATAAACTTGAACTATGTAAGAGTGAGTTGAGCCATTTTCCTACTGATTTGCTCTTTAAACAAAAACCAACCAAGAACATGTAAAGTATTGATTGATTTGGTAGCTGTAACCAGAGTTTATATATTTGGCAGTGGGTTTGTTATCTGTGATGTGTTTTATTGGTAATAAATGTGGTGAAATTTGAATTTCCTCGACTACTCTGTGTGTCAAACTGAGACGACTGCTGCCATACAATTTAAAAAGAGCTAAGAAAAACAAAGTTCAGTGATTGTCGCACTAATTTCAGTCAGTTAAGTTGGAAAGTATCGTTTGATTGGTTTTACTAAATACAGTTGAAGTTGCAAAATGTAACTTTTATAAAAATATATAGTTTTTTGTATATTTGTTAAGACTGTCGCCATGTTGTGACAGATTATAACAGATAATCTGTGAAAATATCAGTCTCCTCCATCTCCTCCCTGAGCTGCTACTGCTGCCTGAAGAAACCACCAAAAACAACCAATCAGAGCCAGGAGGAGGGTCTTAGCGCTGTCAATCAACCTCATAAACGTGCTGCTAGATGTGGGTAGACAACTCATTGTTAGATTAAAACCATTTATCTGCCTCTGTCTAACGAGCCTCAGCATTCAGGACATGTATTGATTTAATGGGAGGGTGAGCAGCGCACAAATGGCCATGATTGACAGCACTAAGACTCTCCTCCAAGCTCTGATTGGTTGTTATATTTAGCACTGGAAATAGGAGGAAGAGCTTGATTTGTTGCAGATTATCTGTCTCACCACAATAAGCATTAAATTAATTAATCTTATAGATTAAGGCGAGATCAATATATTTATCGTTTTTCTTTTTTATTTCTTTCTACCAAAAACGAAAGTCTTCAGTCGGGTGTTTTGTTACCATTTAGCCCTTTTCTTATTTTTTAGATAAACTAAATTATTTATTTGTTGTTGTTTTGGATATTTAACATTTCTTCCAGCTCCAGTGTTAAAAGTCCATTAGAAGTTAAAGTTTATTGATTTGTGACATTATTATGCCGTTATTACTTGAAAATGGTTTCGAAACAATTAATAACTTCTGGAACAATTTATCTTCCAGCTAAATTTATTATTGTGACAAACCCAATGGTGACAGCTTCAACAAATATGTGATGTTTTTGTTTAATAATATTTAAATAAATAAAAGTTACATAGCTTTCGTATGTATGTATGTCGTATTGAAAACCACAGATTTTCTGGTAAAATCCCACCGACTGTGATGTTTGTTCTCTTTGTTCATTTGTTTTTGTCCAACTTCATGGGACTCAAGTAAACAAACTGAGCATGCCCTGTGGCACTCCTTGACTTCAGGTATGCTCACATTCAGACAGGCCCTTTAGCTGCTGGCTTCTGCTCACCTTCTCGCTGCCAACTCTCCGTCACGTGATCTGAAATCCATTTTCCATCCGCCTGACAGTTTTCTGTTTCTCTGCAAGCCTCAACTTGAAGGACAAGTTGCAGAAGAGCTTCTTGGAAACCAATGAAAGGACAAAAAGTCACTTTTCAACAAACCCCATGCTCTGCACAATGGTTTTATTAGCCTCCAATGTTTCTGGACACTAACTTACAAATGAAAAATACAATTGTGTTCATGAACTTCCAAAATAAAAGTGTAAAGAAAAGAAACACTGGATGAGTGATAAGTCTGTGCAACCAGAATTTTAACTGTTGCTCAATAACATTCAGAGAGAAATCTGGCGCCACCATCTGTTAACTAGAATCTACTTTATTCAAAATGTTTAAAAATATCTGCAAACTAGGAACAGAATAAAGGAGGAGTAAATTTACGGGAAAAAAAATATTTAGAAATTTTCTGATTCAGATTAATCTCATTAGTTTTCCAGAAAAAAGTTAAAAATCCAAAAGTGGAAAATGTTCCTTATTTATTGATAGAACATTTCTGAGATTAATCTCAAAATGTGATTTTTTTTTTGCATATTTTCGACTTTTCAAAAATCAGAAATTTCCAGGTTTAGTTTTTTGCAAGGATTCTGAAATTAATCACAAAAATTAATATTTCTTAAGCTATTTTTCAACTTTTGAATATAATTTTTTTGTTCTTTATTTCTGAGGTTCATCTCTAGATTTCAGATTTTTTTCTTGAAATTTTTTGACTTTTGGAACTTTTCTTCTTTTTTCCTGGAGATTTCTGAAATTAATCTCAAAATGTTTTTGGCAGAAATTCGCTCCCATTTTTTTCCTCCCTCAGTTCATTGTTCAAACTGTTTATCTTCCGATAGGAAGGAATTATTTACGTAAAACCAGCTCCTATTTCTTGCTGAAAAGTTGCTTGTGAGTTAGTTTTGTCTTATTTTGTGTATTTTGGCAATGTCTAACCAAAATATTTGGTTCGACATTGCTCTTTTGTTTTTGCAATTATTGGTTTTACTAAATACAATAAAAGTTGCAACATGTATAAAATGTTCTGTACAAATTGATTGGCGTTATTGCATTCTGGTATATGTAAATACATTTGTTCTGTATGCACAAATATCAATCAAAACTACTACAACTAACAAACATTTAATTTCTTACAGTAAATTTTAAGTCTGGAATCACTTCTTCCTTGAGAAAAGAAAGCTCATTCCCTGAAGACTGCAGAAGCAACGACCACAATCAGGTCATCGGTTCTGCCTCTGGCCCTCAGCCAGAGCCCCGTCTGTCAGGCGCTGGCCGACGTCATTTATTTTATTCGTTTTTAGGACAGCGGTGGAGGAGAAAGGAAACACGATAGCCCACCGGGGATCTGCTCTCTCATGGCGGTACAGCAGTCTAATAGATTTCACAGCCATCATCTTGGCCCTGCAGTGCAGCGATCTCGACGTTACGGAGTGAGAGGGACACACACAGTATTGCACAATGCTGAGTATACACAGCTGTGAACTCTGGCATACTTTTACCACAACACACAGACATAACTCACACTGACTTCTAGTTACATGTGTCAGCAAACCTCTGCAGTCTCTGAGGGCTTTGTTACGGAACAGGTCAAAATTCTTCAAACTGGAAGCAGCTTTATTCAAAATATAAAGCTTTACTTTTATAAAGTGCATCATCTCCAACCTGCAGACTATTTTTAAACAGTGGAATAATAATTAAAAAGGAAAGCAGATGCAATGTTCCTTCATTTCAGTTTGAATTATTGCATTTTGCTTTGGCAAAAAGGCAAATCATGTCGCATTTTAAAAAAAAATGTAGGTCAGACATGCTTCCTTGCTTTTTGAACAAAAGGAAAGGAATGTCATATTTTATTTTGTAAACATTACCTTTTAGTCTTGGAGTTGTTGCCCGATTAAATAAAAAAATATAGTTTCAAGCGTAAGATATACTGAAAATACAGTTTCCAAAACAACACAGGCGAGAAAACAGACTAACATAAACAAATGTTTCATATAAAATCAGTGAAGAATAAAAAAACAAAAAATAAAAATAGTCTTATCTTAATCTAGTTAATAGCCGTTAGCTTGAGTCATAAAGTCATTATCTTTAGCAACTGTTTTCCAGCTTTAGTTTAAAAATCTGACAGCTTGAGTAGATGCTAAGTAGCAGTAAGCCTAGGAAGTCACTAGCCTAAACAGCACCAAGCTTAAGTATCTCTGAGTAGATGTTAGCTTGAGCCGAATAGCTCAAGTCGATGTTAGCTTGAATCACTGTAAGCTTAAGCTGCTAAAAATTTAAGTGACCGTTAGCATCAATACTTTCAAGCCTAAGTAGTTTTCAGCTGGGGTAGCCGTTATTTTATCAAATGTCAGTTTGAGTTGCTATTAGCCTAAATTCCTGCTAGCTAAAATGCTAAAATGGAAAGATTCGCCAACAATGTCCAACTTCGGGGGGATTTCAAGTTTATTTTTCCAACTTGGAAGTTGAAATTTCCAGCCACAAATGGATCACAGCATTAGCTTCACTACATTTTAGTTTGTTTAGCTGTTAGCTTACCCATCTATAAACCTGACTAGCAATTCGGTGAGTTAGGTATTAGTTTGTGTAGCTTTTAATTAAAAATAATATTTAGTTTGAGTAGTCATTATCCTAATAAGTTACTACCATGAGTTGTCATTAGCTTTAGTAGCTGTTGGATTATTTAGGTGCAAGCTAAAATAAATGCTAACCTTTAGTTAACATAGCTGACCACTTCAGGGACTTTTACACAGCAAGAAGCATTTATCTACATTCCCACAAGTGAACAGTTAGAATAAGTAGTAGCTAGGTCAGGTAGTCATTAGCGTTAGCTTGTTACAAGTTAGCTAAAATAGCTAATTGGTATTAGCCATTTGCTTGAGTAGCCTTAGCTTGAATAAGTGTTTTTGGGGTTTTTTTCCATAACAAGTTATAAATAAAAATAAATAACAAAAAAATCACAATAAACATGTTTTGTACTTCAATGTTTATGGATTTCAGGAGCCAAAAAGTGGTCATATTTACTGCATTAAATGATATAATTAATGTATGCGTTTGTCTCGTGTGTAACAAATTTAATTAATTGCAAAACGTCATTTGAATAAGCTCAGCTGCTTTGTGGCCTGTACAGCACCTTGTTGTGTCCAA
This sequence comes from Poeciliopsis paucimaculata, assembly GCA_903067055.1. NCBI lineage: Eukaryota > Metazoa > Chordata > Actinopteri > Cyprinodontiformes > Poeciliidae > Poeciliopsis > Poeciliopsis paucimaculata. The sequence goes on along the minus strand of CAEGAD010085830.1, from coordinate 25,996 downwards.
ATAAAATGTCAATTAATCAAAAACATTAACCCTTTAAATAAAATACATAAATAAATCATGAAAAAGGCAAATAAATGACTTAATTAACAAATATATCAAATAAAATGTGCCAAAGAATAAGTTTATAAATTGTGCAGAGACTAAAGTAAAACACTGATCCATTATGTGTTTTTGTCCAGTGGCTGACTTTGTTTTTTTATTAAGTATGTGTGAATTCATCTTCTTTTAATCCAGTGTAAAATTAGCTTACATAAAAAGTTTTTTTTTAGTTTTTTTTTTTTAGAAATTTCAAGAAATAAATAAGCCATAAATATATTTCTCCCTCCTCAAAACTTTGACTCATAATAATATTTGCTTTTCATAAATATCTTTTTTGCTCTGTTTCAGTAAAATATTCAGATCCAGTGAGTTTTTTAAAGCATTTCTGAAGCAGTAAATCGGATCACCGTGTCCGTTTACACTGCAAAAACACAAAATCTATTTTTGGTCCAGTTCTACTTAAATACAGCAGCACACTTAAAACTAAGAAAAAGATTACGTTTCACCAAGATATCAGAGCTTGTTTAAAGTCAATAATTAATCAATATTATTGATTAATTCACTGACAGAATATTTCACTTTATCTGCCAATGAAACAAGGACTTTTTCAAGGAATTATTGACTTAAACCAGCTCCTATTTCTTGCAAGTTAGTTTTACCTTATTTACTGTGTAATAAGAACTTTGCACTAGAAACTAGAACAAAAATACTCGATAATAGTTTTTTTGCTGCTTTTGTTTTGTTTTGGGTTTTTGTTGCACCGATTTTTAAAAATTCCACTAACAGCTCCCACATGTGTGGAGTTCTGCTCATAGGTTCTGGTCCAGCCAGCGAATGTAGTTCCTGGTGCTTCTCTGTCCGACGCTCGACATCATTGGCAGGTTCGCAAACACCATGCAGCCATGGAAACCGTCCTCGTAGTGGTCACTTGTCACCTCGACGCCAGCGTCCTGCAGCCGCCGCACGTACATCAGTCCGTCGTCCCGCAAAACGTCAAACTCGCACGTCATCACATACGCTTTGGGCGTTTTACCCAGAACCTCCTGCTCCGCCAGCAGCGGCGCCGCCCTCAGGTCTATCAGCCCCGGCACCGCGCCCACCACGCCTGGCGATCCCTTCTCCTTAACGACCGGCTTGAAGTTCTTCTTGCGCTCGGCCGGCAGCAGAGCGGTCCAGTTCAGCTTGGAGCGGGTGGCGGCGCTGATGGCCCGCTGGTCCAGAGCGCTGTGGTTGTTCGCCAGCAGGTCGGGCTCCAGGGACGAGTCAGCACCCAGGTACTGCAGCCAGAACCGGGCCATGTAAGGCCTGTAGAGTATGGGCACGGCCTGGTTCTGCTGGTACGACGGCGTGTGGAAGTCGAGAGCCTGAAGTACCGGGTAGATCAGCGCCTGGGCTTTGAATTTCACCTGCAGAGAGTCATCCAGGCTGAGCTGCAGGAGAAAAATCAAATATACAAGTTTAGAGGAAGATCCCTGACCCAAACTGAACCGGGCCAGTCGGAGTAACAAATGTCACCCAGAAGTTGTTGTTGTTGTGAGACAATTTCCAAGTCAGATGATGGGAATGGTACAATAATAATAATAATAATAATAATGCAACAACACATTCTCAAAGGCCAATAAACTTTAAACTGTAACCAACATTTAGCTCTGGAACAGGAGGACATTTTAAACAATCAATATAAATCAACAAAACAGAAACGGCTAAATGAATTATCTAAACAAAAGTCCATCAGCAAAAGGGCTTGTTGAGACCAAATCACCAAGCTGAGGACATTTTATAAAATAAGTAAATGATACAATTAAATAGACTCCTGTTAGTTCATAGGTTGAATCCGAATTTCAGGTTTTCTTGTAATGTTTGAAACCTTTTTCAATTAATGGCTCCACAGACTTTAAGACCTTTGATTGTTTTTCTTTAGATGTTTGCTGATTCTTCAAACCTTGTACTATTTGTGGGTTTTTCTACCTCCTGCGCCGCAGCAGCAGCCAGGTTTCCTCCAGCGCTGTCTCCAGACACACAGAGCCGCTCCGGATCGACGCCGTACTGCTGCAAGAGTTCAGCACACAGGAAGGCCCGCGACGCCGCCACGGCGTCGTGGTACTGATCCGGAAACACGGCCTCGGGAGCAAGGCGGTAACTACAGCAGGATAAACAAAGCACAGCAGTATTTAAAGTCTAAACTTTTATTGCTCATATTCCAGTTTCTGGGCATCTCGCTGGTCTCATTAGTTCAACCGTGTCCATGACAACTGAACGAACCCTCTGTTTGTCGGACGGGGCACAAACTTACCGTGAAGATTAACATAAAAAACCTCCTGTTTCATGAAAGCCACAGCAGCACTGCCGTTAGCAAGAAAAAGAAAATAAAGTGAGTGAGTTTGCAGATATAACTCCAGACACTCACTCCACAGACATTACGACGGCGTCCAGATCCTCCGCCATTTTCCGACAAAGACGGTCATAGGAGCGCATCTCTGCAAAACAAAAACACAAACGGTCAAATTCATACATAAGGAACGTTGTGGTGTAAATGACAGATTTACTAAGAGCTTTTTAGAATAATTTGACATTTCCTGGCATGCAAAGGAACAGCTGGTGGACAGAAACAGGAAGATGAGGTAATTTATCAACAATGAGGAAATATTTCATGGAAAAAAGGAGCATAAACATCTCTACTTTGTTCCAGAAGAATCACGGAAAACTACAGCATGTTTCCTACGATGACTATGACTGATCCAATAAGCAATAAATCAATTGATCACGTAATAAATTAAAACAAACGCAGTAATTTCTTCTTTCTACCAAAACCTGGATGATAAAACTGATGTTTTGGTCTCAACTAGATCCTTTTTTTAAGGACTATTAACTTTATTTATCTGTTGTTTTGTTTGTTTACTTTGGATATTTCAAAAGTCTTCCGTTCCTTGTAAAATACTCATTAAACTTTAAAGTTTATTGATCTATGAGGATGAGTTCTTGCATTATTATCATCATCATATTACTTGAATATGATCTCAAAACAACAACATTATCATTTATCGCAATAACATCTGGGACCATTTATCGTCCAACAGAATTTGTTCAGGTCTAAACTTTTAATAAACCATAAAATCTTTAGATATTTTGTATTTAAGTCTCATATAAACTGCAGATATTCCTAATTTAGAACGAAAATATAACAAAAACATCAAATCTAGAGTTAAACCCACTGGCGCTGCCGAGCGCCCAGCCTCCTCCGTGGAAATAGATGACTCCTCTTCTCAGCCTGCTTTCTCCGTTTGGCTGAAACACGCGGGTGGGGACGCCTCCCAGGGTGGAGTCGGTCACGTTCACGGTGGGACTGGAGCGAGCCTCGATCACCTCCACCCAGGACACCACCCGGCTCAGCAGGTGAACACGGTGGCACACGCCCAGGCTGTGGGCCACGTCGCTCTGAAGTGCACAGACAAGCCGTGTTCAGAGTCTGCATTCAATTATATATACTGAAAGTTGAGTGGAAGGAAAATCGGTGGCACAAATAACACCCATTTAAGAGTGGGGAGCTTCAAACTCCACACAATAGACTAAACCCACATAAATCGTGTTTTTGTTGTTTTTTTTAAAGCGTATTCTTAAGTATGGCGTTAGATAAAGTTGAAGGGAAAAATTCTCAATTTCATAAAAACGTGTTTACTCTCGTTTTTTTTTGACGAAGTTCTGACATAGCGACATCCACTAGTTGGTCTGTGCCTTACCAGAGGCACAAAACTTGTAAAAATTTCAAAATGTTTAATTATTCTTCTATTTTTACAGCCAAAATTATGCTTTACATAGCCTGGTTGATTCACTTCAAACCAGAAAATTGTAAAAAATAAAATAAATAAATAAAAATAAAATAAAAATAAATAAAATAAAATAAAATAAAAATGCCTAATTTGTATTTTCTTTTTTGCAACATTTTAAAATGTGCTTAGAAATATAACTCCAGATAATCCAAAATACCCTGTTAGAAACAAATCCATACGAGTTTCACTAATATAAACTAATTTATAACTGAATTAAAACTAAATAAACTTTCAGGGACATTTTATTTTGTAGAAACACGATGGATGTGAAACCTTTCACCCCCTGTGTTGAGTAACAGGGTGAAATCATTGAGCAGCAGGGTGCTAAACCTCTGAACACAGGAAAAACGTGTTGCTCCAGATCTAGGCGCAGCATCAGTTTTTCACGTTATTGCAGCACTCTGTGCTTTCTGCTTGGACCTCATGGCAATTTTCCCCAATAAAAAAAATAAATTGACAAACATAAAAATTAAGAATTATCTGCTGCATTAACAACTATTTTAATTTCAGGTTTTTATTTATAATTTTTATTAGGATGCACCACTCAGTTGACAAACAGCAGCTGAAACAGGGTGAAATTTGGCTTTCTTGATGCATTAAAGTAAATATTTGCATCTGTGTCAGTTTGTAAAATGCATAATCCGCCAGTCATTTCGTGCACTTTCTTTTCAGCTCAGTAAAAAAACGGATTCAGATTAGAGACAGTATTTACACAGGGTCCAGTGTTTAAAACACTAAAAGCATTTCTGCAAGAGCTGAAAATTTCAATTAATCATCTTAATTAACAAAAATTAACATAATTCTGCAACAACAAAACCAGTTGTAACCGTAACAATAACCGAAATGAAACGTGCAGGTGTTACAATACTTGAGTCACAATTTATGCACCATTTTAGCTGAGTGTTATTTTGTTGTTGTTGCTCTTATTTTGTATTTTGATCTGTTTTAAACTTGATTTAGACAGCTCAACTTAGTGATGTATTATTTACACTCACAAGCAGGTGACCTGTAAAAGGATGGCTACCTGTCCGCCGGGGCTCCCCCACATTCAGCGCATCACTCCGCCACTCACCGCCCGCATGAAGCTCCGGAACAGCGCGTCCAGCAGCATCAGCTTCCACGGCTCGCTCACGCCGCTCGGTAGCGGCAGGTACACGTAGTAGGCGGCCGCCGCCAGCAGCACGGCCCCGGCCAAACGGAGCCTCATCGCGCAGGAGAAGGAGGAGGAGGAGTGAACCTGCCCGGGAGACTCATACGGCTCTGCCCGCTGTCAGGTCGCCAACGGCCGGGGAGGAGGGAGCGGAGCGGGTGGGAGACTCGCCAGGGATCGACGAAACCCGGAGGAATGACCCCGATTTTAAAATAAAAGCGCAAAATGGCACCCAGAGCGAGATTTTTCACGATGGAGAGAACGTCTCTGAGTTTTATTTTGAAATGCTCATATCGGAAGTCATCTTAAGCCTTGCGTAAGGATTTTTGCTCATGGGAGTTGTAGTTCTTTGTGGAAAACGGCCGTTAGTTAAGTCTGTGACTAAGCTAGCTACAAAAACGAGCCACCAAGCTAAGTCACAATTCAATCCGGTTGGATTGTTTTTAATCATTTAAACTGTCCTGCGTTTGTGACTGCTTTAAGCAACCACAAGTTAAAACGCCTGTACCAATAAAAAGTCTCTCAGAATAATATACATGGCAACGTAAAAACAAAAATGTGATTTTTTCTTTCTTTCTTGTATCTGTTTAACAACCCTGGTTGTAACAACCTCGGTTGTTGTTCTTCGTGAACCTAATTCATTTGTTTGTTATTGACTTTTACTCAATTAAATTTCTTATATATACATTGCAAGTGGTATTTTTATTATAGTTGATCATGTTGTTTTCGTGTCTCCTTATTTATTTTGTCCCTCCTATAATTGATCATTAAATTAAGTAATTCAATTAGCTCTACATCCGTAAAAAATGAAAGAATATGGTGTTTTATAAGATAATTAATATTTTATGGTGCCAGAAATGCCGAAATTAATAGTAAATTAATAATGAAGACTTTGGTATTCAATTACATTTAGTAATGTAATTATATTAATTGTGTTATCACCCCGCGCCACTAGAGGCAGTAGCACGGCCAAACAGGAGCAGATTTAGAAGTACACCGAAAGCTATAGAATTTGTTAAAAACTGTGAGCTGCGCTGAAGTAAATAAAAGAGAGAGGTTCAAATATATGCTGAGAGAGAAAAACCTTCCTAAAGACGAAGATATAGCACATATTTCAAAAGAAACTAAAAACCGGAGGCCGTGGATAATATAGAAATAGCGCCCCTTCACTTCTGGAATGCAATGATCCCATTTCCAAATAAGGTATGAGACTGACAGCGGTCTGGCTCCGCCCCTTTCTGTTTGCTGCAGCGAGGTCCTTCTCCTCAATACTGACCCCTGGGGGACACTACAAGTAGTGACCAACCTTTGCCTGTTGATCAAATAAGCTTTGATTGAAGCCAGAATTCGGTAATCCCGTGTATTACCAATTTTTGAAGCTATGTGTATTAAGTCTTAATATATGTATATTTTAGCCATTAAAATAAGTGATTCTGTCCATCATTGACCTCACAGATTGTGATCTTGATTTAAATCTGTCTCTCATTTATATTTCACAATAAATGTAGGGCCTATTATGTATGTTAAAGTGACTCTCTAGTGTTTTGGAGAAAAAAAAGACATATTTCTTAAACTTTGGTGATAAGTGCTGTTTCCCACCAAAACAGTCCCTGTATGGTTTCCCCATGCAGGAAACACAACTCTTGTAAGATAATTGGCCACACCAGCCTTCAACTACTGACACCTGTTTCCATTTACCAAAGCAGAATTGGAGGGGAAGGCAAAAAAATTAAGGAGCAGCAGTACACAAGTGACTGCTCCCTGTCAACTTAAGCTGGCATCATGGCTTTTCTGTTCAGGTATGTCAAACTGTAGAGTAAGTTGACTTTTTTTTTTTTCCTCATTAAGCATTTTTTATTAAATTTAAAAAAAATAATTATTCCTAGGCTGGTGGTGGTCTCCTTATTGGCATTGGAGACATGTGAAGTAAAAGGTAAGGTTGACTTGTGTAACTTTCAATATATATTGAAGCAAAGACTTAACTCGAGTTTGCTTTTTAACAGCTTCATATGTGCCTTCAAAGCCTGAGTCTGGCATTGTAACTTCGGGTCCAAACAAACCACACAAATTGCCAGATGTGCAACGCTATGCCCCGTGGTTTCCAAGGAGTTTCCATGGTTTCTTTACCCCTCCGCAGGAATCGAGCAGTAGTAAACCTCAGTTACCTACTGAGCCGAAGTTCCCAATAGGAGGTCCAGTCTTTCCATCTAACACACCAGCGCTTCCTGTTGAACTCAAGTACCCAATAGGTGGTCCAGTCCTTCAGGCCAAACCACCAATGCTACTTGATGAGCAAAAGTACTCGATAGGCCATCCAGGCCTGGTATTCAACCCATTATTGCTTCCTGTACTCCCAGAGTACCAAACAGGATTTACAATCCCTCTCTTTAACCCACCAAAGCTTCCTGTTGAGCCTAAGTATCCAACTGGCAGTCCAATCCCTCTCTTTAACCCACCAAAGCTTTCTGTTGAGCCCAAGTACCCAATAGGAGGTCCAGTCCCTTCAGTCAAGCCACCACAGTTACCTAGAAAGCCTCCTTGTTCACGTGGAAGACAATCTGGTTCTTGCCGGCCACCAGCTTTCCCCATTGACCCAAAGTACCCAATAGGAGGTGCAGCCCTTCTGTCCAACCCACTGGTGCTTCCTGTTGAACCAAAGTACTCAATAGGCCATCCAGGCCTGCTGTACAATCCATTATTGCTTCCTATAGCCCCAGAGTACCCAATGGGCTTTCCAATCCCTTCCTTCAACCCACCAGTGCTTCCTGTTGAGCCAAAGTATTCAATAGGAGGTACAGTACCTCAGGTCAAACCACCACAACTTCCTAGTAAGCCTCCTTGTTCAGTGGGGAGTCCCTTTAGTGTTTGTAGGCCACAGACATTCCCTGTTAAGCCCAAGCACCCTATAGTGGTTCCGGTCAGCCATGGCCTAATGCCTTTTTTCCAAACCTGGGGGTCTGGCAAAGTTCCTACAGAGCGCTTGCATTATGGATATCCAGGATGTTATAGCAAATGGCCGTTTCTGCAATCAAAGCCCTGCTTCTAGAGAGCTTCAGAAGGTTGGTAATTTTATGAAGAGGAACTTTGACTTTCTAAAGTCTTAACTTATCTATATTTTTCCTTCTAGGTCCAGAAGCAATAATGAGACTAAATTATTCACCTCTAGCAATAAAGAACTCATTCCAACACTTGTGTTTTTGTTTTGTTTTTTCATATAGTGGCTTTAATTTTTATCTGCTTTAATTTAATAAAAGGAAACCTGCCTGCAAAACTTTACTGTGCTGAACTGGTATTGACATGACTAGAACTTTGCATGTTCCAGTTGTTTCTACAATGTTAAAGGTAACTTAACAAGACTATGGAGTTGGTTGTGAACTTGAGTTTGAAACTGGCTATACTTGCAAGTTTATCCAATGCAGTCCAAACACTTAGATTTTACCCAAGGAGAGAAATGTACCAAAGCAGAAGTATGTTGTCTGTGGCCCAAGAACCTGAGATGCCCAAACAGCCTCATATTCCAGCTACCCAACATAGCAGCCCAGTTTATCAAAGCAAGATCATAGATGCCAAAGAATCCCCAGCAGACTGGCTACTCAGGCAAGCAGTGAGGGGAAAGGCTCCAGAAACACTATTTCCATCAATTAACCAGGTCCACAACTCAACAAGATTGTATTATTGATGCAAATGTAAACATTTGGAGGGTGTTTTAAGTTGCCAATTTTTTTTTTAATCCCAAGAACAGCCCTGTGAAATAAATGTTACTTCCTGTCCCAAGTTCATGGAAAAATGAACCAGCAAGTTGAAATCCAACTTGCTGGTAACAGGATCATTTCCCACTTGAAACAGTTGGTTTCACATTACAGAAAGCAAATATTCTAATGGAGATGCTCAAGAACAGGCTGATGTGGAGCCTTGGCAGTTCAGACCAACCAAGAAAAATAAATGCAGCTTCTGAATTGGCTGCTTTGAAAACACCAGTGTGCATTTCAGTGGGATATTTCAGTTTCCCAAGCTGCACTTTCTTATTTTATTTTAATAGTTTTATGGAAAAACCCACAAACAGGCGGATCTCTAAGTAATTATGAGTTAAAAATCTGAAAATAGCTACTGGACTCTGACAACCAACACTTATTCAGACTTTGTTCACAGTCTGTATAATCTTAATGAGGAAGCAGATGCATCTTCACTCCAGAACAGATGTTTGAAAATTGCTGTAAAAATGTAATTAAAATTAAATTAAAGCTAACAAAAACATTCAAGCATTTTCCATTCCCCAAACTTAGGTTTTATGAGGCAAGTTGTAAATAGATTTAGCCATTTGAAAATTGTCTAGAATGTCAACTGGAACATCTAAACTTTGAAGTTATAACCAGATAGTCTACAGCTTTTCCAGGTGTTTATTAATTGAACTGAAATAACTAATTAATTAAAACAATGGAGTCCGTTGATAAACCTCTGAACCAATAAATGAAACATTTTATGATTTGGTCTAACAAACACAGGTGTGGAGGTGAAACTAACCACCACCACACAAGGAATGTTTGCAAAGTTGAGTTTTTAATTTTAATTACATTTTATTCCTCATAGAACTTTCTTGTTACTCTTATTTGTGTCTTAATTATTATTTTTTGAGTGACTTGAGAATCAGAAAGAATTGACTTTTAGCTGTTCAAACTTTTCTGACTGGGCATCAGGGTAAAAACTGACAGGAAAACATGTAGTGTGTCCAGATTTGGTGTCCTTCATTCTGTTTGGTGAACACTATTCACACTGAAGGGCCTTGGCACCATCCTGGCTACCTGCAATAGGTCCCAACTGTCCTGAAACATCAGGGTTACCCGACCAAGATGCCACAACAATATGGCCTCCAAAGAAGACAACAGGGAAATATCCCTACTACGGCTGCCTCCGCAGGGTCCGGGAGTGCCGAAGCCTCCCAGGGTCACAATGTACCAAAACACAGAAGCGCTACTTGGCTAGGTAGCGTGGTGATTTGGTCAAATGGTCACAGAAACCTGATATCCCAATCAACCAACCACGGCTGACCCAGAAGCACCACTAAAGCAGAACCAGTCATGCAGATGTGTTGCACAATAAAACTAGTTAACCATGCATTGAGGTTTTTTATATATGAACAAAGAGGTTCACATGAGGGTAGTTTTTCAAATGGCAATTGCATTTGGATGAACCCTGTGCATATATTCAATCTACCTGCAATTCATGTTTCAAAATTAAGTAGAAACTTTTTTTAAACTGGCACTTGCAGTACATGCTAGAAAATGTAGTACATCCAGTGACAAGTTTCTAACATGACTTGTAGGTGTCATTTTTTTAGGTAAAAAATTAGTAGGTTGAGTATCCAGAGATTTTACTGGAGTGTGATGCTCTTTATTTCAGCAAAAAAACATTTTAGATACTCAAATGTAATTTTGTATTTTTTTTAATGAGCATCTTTGTTTACAAGTACAAAGAAATAGAACACAATATTTAATATATTAAAAAAGTGCCTTCCCCCGCTCCTTTAGGGGGCGCACGCTGCTGTGATGTGTAAACATGCTCTTAAAAAGTAGATCGGAGAAGCACTGTTCTACACCAATCATATTACAGCATCTCGGCTGTAAGCCAATCGGAACAACGCACATGATTCCAGTGGGCGGGACCAGTGACTGCCGTTGGACGTCATTCATTCGCCAGCTTGTTAGCTACAAGACAGACCTCTGGGGGGTTTTAAGTAATTTAACTGGTTTCAAACTGCTGAAGGTATTGATCGTGTATCTCGCAGCTCCAGTGAGACTAACTTGGAGGTAGACTAGTTCAGCGGATCGGTTTAGCTTGTATGCTAACCACAGGCCCTAACAGGGCAGTTATCCGGCTGTCTAACGCAGCCGAATCGGGACATTCCAGGGTCTGTTTCTAGGTAAATATGGCGCCGTTCATAAGGAAAGTGTTTGTTACTGTTCTCCTCCGGTGTTTGAACGTCTCTTTGTCCGCCCTGCTCCTCCGTAGCGGTCACCATGGGTGAGGTGGAGCTCTCCTGTCGGGCTTATGTGAAGATGTACCTGCACTCCTGCCTGTTCCCCCGCTGCAGCATCAATGGACTGCTGCTGTCCTCCAGCTCAGCAGGTGGCGCTGTTTGCGTGACGGACTGCGTGCCGCTGCTTCACTCTCACCTGCCCCTGGCTCCCATCACGCAACTGGCCCTCACGCAGGTGTGGAGTTTGCAGTCGTGGCCCGGTTCTCAAAAAGGTCCAGAATGTGATGGAGATTTCATTTTTTCAGTAAAAAAAAAAAAAAAAAAAAAAAAGTTTTTTATTTCTGCAATATAAAATGTGACAAGTTATGTCAAAAGACAACTTGTGGTTAAATGAAAAATCTGCAGAATGTATTTTTATCAAAAATAACTAAAATAATAGTTGCAGGCTTACAAAACCCACTCAAGTTTTCAATAAGGTGTGGACTGTGGGTGAAGTGTTAATCCACTTTTATTCTTGTAAACAATCTACTGGTTTAAATAGTTAAATATGTCCTGCAATATGTTTATGAGGTTTTCAGCTTTCAAATCCTCCTGAAGATGAACATAAATCAGCTCATTTACTCAGAGGTTATTCAGAGATGTTGTCTAAAATGACTAAACCAGCAGTTTTCTCTCTCCTCTTCTCCCAGGTGGATGTTTGGTGCGCTCAGACTCAGCAGAGGATAGTTGGATATTACCAGGCCAACGCTTGCGCATCAGATTGCAGGTGAGTTTTCTGAAGGGAGAAACTTCTCCAGGACCGAAGCCGATCCAGAAACGATTTCAGTGGTCTGGGGTCTGTTTGCAGCCCGACGCCGTGCGCTCTGAAGATAGCCGACAAGATCGCCGAGCAGTTTGAGAGTGCCGTCTTATTAATGGTGAGGATGACAGAAAATAAAGTTTTAATGAAGAGGTTAGACGTTTTCTATGTTTATGGGTCGGGACAGTTTGCTGGTTTAATGCAGTCGGTTTGTTTCTGATTCTTCCTGAAGCTCGACGGCAGCAAGATGTCTCCAGACGATCGGGTTCCTCCGATCGTCATGTACGAGCGCAGAGACTCCAAATGGGTTCTGAAGGACAAACACACGTAAGAACTGAGGGGGAGGGAAATTATATAGGATAAAACGAGTAGGTTTGGGTTTAAATACCAACTTTTTAACTTAGGAAGTCCTGTGGGAAGAGTTTAAATCAATACAGCTTTGAGCTCAGACTTCCGTCCAGCCAGTTCATCTTTTATCCATCATAGATGCAGATTTCTTTCAATCATATCTGGAGGATCTTGGAGGATCTGAAATGTAAAATAAAAATCATTTTAAGTGGCTTGAATCTCCAGGAAGCTGCAGGATGTTTTAAATTGGAACATTAACTCATTTATCTGTAATTTTGTTCACATGAAAACCAGTGAAGGGAGAGAAAATAATCCAGTTTGCAAAGTGCTGAAATACCTAGAATGGCCAGCAGAGGGCGCAGGTGAGGTCAGGGATTCCATCCATCCATCCGTTTTCTAACAGCGTGTCCCTATTGGGTCAGGAGGGGTGCTGATACCTCCCCAGAACGTTTTGGGCGAGAGGTCTGGACAGGCCGCCGCGACAGACTGTCTCTGTCTCACAGGGCAACAGACAGGATAAACAACCATGGACATGCACACTCACACCTAGGGAGAATTTAACCTGACAGTCGTGTTTTGGATGTGGGAGGAAGCCGGAGAACCCGGAGAGAACCCACCATGCACAGGGAGAACATGCAAACTCCATGCAGAAAGACCCGGGCCAGGAATCGAACCCAGGACCTTCTTGCTGCAAGGCAGCAGTGCTACATACTGCACCGGCGTGCAGCCTGTCAGGGTTTCCTCAGGTAGAAAAACAGAGTCAGCAGAGGAAGACATGGATGTTATTTATCTGAAACTTAGAAGGGATTTTGCATGACTGCTGAATCAAATGAACTAGTTACTTAAAAAAAAAATATATTTTTCCTGTAATAAGAAAAGAATTTGGGTCTCTAGAAGACTCTGGATCTACTTATGGTAAAAGTTTGGCTATGAAAGAACAAATACTTTGAGTCGTACTTTACATTTTCATTCTAAAAAAATGAAGTTTGTATTAGTTTTGCCTTGATTACAAAAAAGTCCTTCTGGATCAACCACCTGTGCTGGGTGGGACAAATTTCTATCATTTTTTAATTTCAGTTGGACACACCTGGTTTTCATCAATGCAGATTCATGAATTAGAACGGCCTAGTCAAAGTCCAAACCTCAGTCCAACAGAGTATTTGTGCTAAGGCTTGAAAACGAAGGTTTACAGACTGAAACATTATCTGGTGGAAGAAAAACTCCATAAGACCAGGGAGGCTGAATACAAATGCAGGCCACACTTTTCAGATTCATTTATTGAGGGTTGTGAAAGCGATTATTTTTTTTCCACCTTGTGTTGGTCTGTCAGATAAAAACTGAGTTTGAGAAATCAGAATCTCATCTGAAACAATTGATCAAGTTTTCTTTTAGTTTTCATTAATAAATATATAAAATTTAGGCTCCATTGTTTTGAGTAGCAGCAGCTTCCTGTTTGTCAGCCTAACGGACTCGTGTCACTTCCTGTCCAGGATCATGCTGCGGCAGTGGGAGGAGACGCAGGCCATCGCCAGCCAGATGCTGGAGTCGGGCGACCACGCCCTCCTGGTGGACTTCGACGGCCACCTGGATGACATCACCAAGGACTGGACCAATCAGACGCTCAACGCCAAGATCGCCGAGCTTTCCTCGCCGGCCAACGGAAACATCTGACGGCGACCCGGTTCCCCCGACACAAACACACACCCAGCAGAATCCTCGGAAAAGTTTTACCGAAAGAACCAAGACAAACGTGCTTAAATAACAGATTTACATCTGGTGCCAACCCCAAAAAACGGATCATTTTTTAACAACTAATCCACCTTAAAATATGATTTAACTCCAACAATCGACTTCCTGGTTTTTATTTCTAAACGCCTTTTTTCTTTTTCTTGTGTCACAAAATGTTCATCTGAGTCAGGATGATGATGATGATGGCAGTTTGTTTAAAAAATATCAGTTTTATTTGGTTGATTTCCTCATAATTGCTGCATAGTTCCGCATAGTCATAATTCCGGATTTTTCCCCTCATTCCAATTATATAATTCCTTTGTCTTTCTGTCAGTTTAAGTCTTAACAAAATATAAACATAAATAGTTGGTATAAATATGACAGAGTATCGGGGCTTTTATCGATGAAAAGAGGAGGAGGAGTTGATTTTCACCAAAAACCTCAGAAGTTTATGAATTATTTTCACTCATTTGTGAGAAAAAAAACTTCCTTGATGTTGAAAAGCCGTAAAATGAAAATTTTCCAGGATAAAAGGCATAAATTTACAATATTAAAACAATTATTTGATCTATAAAGTCAGAAATCTGTAAGAAAACTCAAATTTGTCAGGAATTTTCTAAAAAGTTGTGCATTTGTGACAAAATGAGAGAGAAACGCTGCAGGGTCGAGGCGCTTCGTCTACGAGATTCACACCTGGATGTTTCCCAGAGTTTAAGGATGAGGCCTGAGCTTTTTCCTGGACCAGAACCGGGTCTCCCAGAGACGTTCTGATCCAGGAAAACAACCCGGATCTTCCCTTTAACTCTAGAAAACATCCAGATGTTCGTCTCCTAAATTTACTTCCTCGATCTTAGATGGCTTCTGCCATTTTCTGTTGCAAATGTCCAATTTTTTTTTTTTAAATGATAAATTTGAGCATTTTCTTACAAATATCTGACATTATAATAAATTTGTTTTAATACTGTAAATTTAAGAATTTAATCATATTTTGAAAAATTTCAACAGCAGAAAATATCCGAGCTTTCTTTTTGTAAAAATGTGAAATTACTCAAAATTTCTGAGTTTTTCCGCTGAAACTTTCTCCTCCATGGACTCATTTTTATTAATTTTTTTTAATCTACACTCCACTGCCTTTTTTACAGCTAATTGTAAACTTTTGTTATCTAAACTGAACAAAAAGTAACTTGGTACTGCAATCTTTTTTTGAGAAATTATTAAAATACAATTTTTCCTTCTAACAGATGCCCTGAATGTGGCATCATAACCTCCAGCCAGAAATAATAAAATAAAATAAAATCTGAGCGAAGCTTCTTCAACCAGCCTTTAAATAATAATCTACTAAAGTTAGAACTTCCTTAAAATGAAATAAAAATCTGTATGTTGGAGTAGTTTTACCTAAGAATGCAAGAAGAAAAATGTTGTTGTGCTTTTACTCGTTAGCGATGGATAATTTAATCCAGTGAATGAGGGAAGATTTAGGAATTGTGAAAAGGAAAAACTGTTGGATGTGATCTCTGCTGTAATAATGAAGTTCACAGTGAAAAGTCTTTTATTATTTAATGAAACGAGTGTTTTCAACTAAAACTCAGCTTTAAGACTGTTTCATAATCAGTCTGGATGATAACATGTAGCTAAAACTATTAATCTATGCTATGATTGGAGTACAGTATGACAAACATGCCTGCTTTTAACCTTAAGAGTGTCTGGGTTCTAAGCACCAACAGAACAATAAAAACTGATTTATAGAGAAACTATTTTTAAATTTCTCTGAAATACACAACCTCCGCGCTGTTGGTTTCTCCTGTAGTGTTTCCAACGCACCGATCCCCGCAGGAAATGAAGAAAATCCATTTTTTTAACCCCAAACGTCACCGTTTCAGCTCCAGAGTTCAACAGATTTTTCTTTTAAGTGTTTCAAAGTCTTAATTTCCATGTGCAGAGAAAGCAGAGGCTCTTATTTTGAAAGCCGGGAATGTTTCAGAGTTTGCTTTTGGAGACTCTCAGATGGTCTGACAGGCGTCCAGCTCGGAGGACGGCGACGGCACCGTGACGAGGTTCAGCGTGATTTCTCCCAGCGGAGACTGGCTGGCCAAGGTCCGGAAGACCGACAGGGTGTTGAAGACGGAGAGAGCGTTCTGGACCTGCTGCTCCGCCCACGGGAGGGAAACCTGCAGGCAGGAGGTACAGGCCACCTTACAGAGGAACAATCTCAACTTTTATGCTTCACAGGTGAAAAACTGGACAGAAAAATGTATTTTTTTTAGATTGTAGTCTCTTTATTTTATGAAATTTGATGCTAAAACGTCAGAACTGAACTTAAAATTAGATTACTGGAACAAATATAGCAGGTATGGCTCAGAAACACAAAATGTAGTTTTAAATAACAGATTTTACAAAAGGTGATTCTTTAGATTTCAAATTTATTCCTATAAACTTAAAGGAATAAACTTAAAATGTATTCTTTGGTCATTCTAGATGTTAAAATGCTGTCAGAAGAGTAAATTTCCACCAACATCACTAATACTTTGAGATTAATTTGAATTATTTAGGAAATAGTGAGAAGATAATTAAATTTACCTTCATCTTAGATGATTTCTGGCACTTTTTTCTCACAAATTTCCGACTTGATATTGTATATTTAATATTTATTTTCTTCTGCAACTTGTCGATTTTCCACATTTTTTATTGAAAATATGCAGCATTAAAACCAAATTGTACCTCCGTGTCTGATTATTTTATCTACGCTGACGGTTCGGAGGGTTTACCTGAGCGATGATCAGTTTGTGAGACGGATCTTCGGTGTTGCTGAACTCTTCTCCAAAACACAGAGTAAAGCTGCACTGAGGAGGCTCGCCGCCGTTGGTTCGGAAAAAGTCCAGTTCTGAGGAAACACCAGACCAGAACCGGGTTGAGTTTTCATTTTTACCTGCTAATGAAGTTTTCCAGGTCAGTTTCAGGAACTGAAATATTCTTTAAACGAGGCTCCATCTCATGTTTGATATCACCAGAGCTTCTGCAGGTTTTACCAACTCAAATTAAAACCATAATGGATTAATTAATTTATTATTATACAGATTGCAGTAAGTTATTCAATGGAGGAGACAAACACTGTCCAACCAAATGGCGATAAATTTCCACTTCAACCATGATAGACGCAAAAAAAGGAGCTAGCTAGCTTTTCTTTTAGCTAACTCGTTTTTCTCCTCCCTCCATTTCCACTGCTGGAACTAATGATTCCTGCTAATATACCTGTTAATATACTCGTGCTAGCTAGCAAGAATATGTTAGCAGCTAGTTAGCAGTAGCTTCAACTCCATCAATGAAGAAGTAATGAAGAAGCCTGACAGAAAAAAAGACTACATAGAAAATTTTTTTCTCCGCACAATTTAAAGGGGACCTGCTAAGCAAAGTTCACATTTTGAAAGTTTTTTCTTTTTGTGTCTCTACTGCTTCTAAAAACAGACGTAGATCTTAAAAAGACTGCAGTTGGTTTTTGGCAATAAGTTCATGTTTTTTGGTGTCTGGAAAATGAGCCCATTAAGAAATCTCTGGAATGTAACGTTGCAAATCAGCAGGCCCGCATGGCGCCCGTTACCTAGCAACCCCAGCAGAATTCCCCCCCGCCCGTTACCTAGCAACAGCACATTTAGTCAGCTGGTTTTACTATTGTATGCGCTGTACAATGGCTGCTGGAAAAGACAAGGGTGTTGTTGTTGACTTAATCTCCAGCTGGTGTACTCTTCAAACAGGTGTGGTTGTTATATTTTCAGCCACTTTGACCTTTGAGTATTTGACGTTCGGCCAGCAGCAGCTCAGGTGGATTTAAAGTGACAGAGGCCCTAAAACATTTCATTCTGAAAGGAGTTTGAATTGATCAGGCTGAATTCTCATTATCTAAGAATAATTGTGTGCAAAAAGTGTAATGTTTTTTTGTATAACTAACAGACTTATCCCAACCTGTTCAAGGAAGCATATAGATTACCTTTACAACATGACACTAATGTATTTAAAACCAATTTAATGTTTTTAAAAATAAATGTAAGACTTTTTAAGGATGCAGGCAGCTTCACCCTGATCACTATTTTAGCCGAACTCGGCAGCTCAATGGACTGGAAATAAGAGCCAGACGTTTAGACTCACGTTGCTTGAAGATGTCTTTGCTGAACAGCATCACCGACTCCATGTTCCTCTCCATCCGGTGGAGGCCCGGCGTGGTCGTGTGCGGTCCCGTCCAGAAGATTCGGCCCTGGCAGAACCTCCTGCCATACACCCCCTGCGGCGTGGACGTCAGCGCGATGCCCTTCGCCATGAAGGGCAGCAGGGTGAACAGCGCCTGCAGCTCCTCGCCCGCCGACAACGCGGACGGCGGCTCCGGGAGCAGGATGCGGGGGAAGCGGCTCAGGGCGGCAGGAGTCGGGGGGACGGACGAGGAGGGCAGATACAGGATGCGGACATCGGGGCCGCTGATCTGACGTTTGAGAACCTCCTGGCCAAGATAATGAACCGTCACGCTGAAGGAGTCTTGATCTGTTGGAAACAGAGGGGGCGGAGTTAACAGAGGGGGCGGGGTTAACAGAGGGGGCGGGGTTAAAGCTGCAGCTTTATGATGGAGACAGGACGTTGGTTACCTCCTGTGTTGGTGGGGACGCTCTCCTCGATCCGAACGTCCAGCCTGAGCTCATCCAGCGCTGCAGAGAGGAAGACGAGAAATAAACCAGTTACTAAGCAGAAAAAACTCATAATGAGGCTTAAAGGTTATTGTGAAATACTGCAGACAAAGCAACAGCTTGATAACAACCTCACTGTGGTTTTTACAAAAAATATTCCTTCTATATAATGTTATTGAAGAAATGCATCAAAACAAACAAAAATATTGTTTGTTTTGGTATCTCTGGCATCTTCATAGACCTTCCTCTATAAATCACTGTACTAGTTATTGAGCATGGCGGTGGCAGCATCATGCTGTGGGTCTGCTAATAGACCCTCTGGACTCACTGGTGCACTGGGCGGGTTCGTCTGACTGGACCGGCTGGCTGTCCTGCTGCTGGTCCTCTTCATGCTGTGAATCAAGCACAGACGGTTAGTTGTCCACCTGACTTCAGCAGGACGAAACCTTGACCTTTGACCTGAGCGTCAACCTCACCAGCTGAGAGGCGACCTCTTCAGTTTTGATCTTTTTGACCCGGCAGTCCGAGCTGCTGCTCTTTCTCTTCAGCTTCTTGCTGCTCCTCTCTTTGACCTTCGACTCAGGTAGCAGCACACCTGGAAACCCGGAGGAGGAAGATTAATCCGACGTCCAACAGCGCTAATCCAAGGGATTATATTCCGAAACCTCTGAGACATGTCACCTTTCATTAAGTGCAAACTACACAACATGCTGCCATGATCAGGTGGTTCAAGCAAACGACAGAAAAACCTTCAGAGAGGCTAAAGATCAACTTTTCTCATGATGATGATGAGGAAAACAAGTGAGGAAGAACGATTTGCACAAGACGACACAACACACAGCTACATTTCACCTGTAGGTAGCTAGGAAGGAAGGAAGGAAGGAAGGAGGCAGAAAGGATAACGAGAAAAAAGGAAGTAGAAAAGAGAAAAGGCACAAAGAAAAAATAACACTGGAAATGAAGTTTTAGATGATAAGAAGTAAAATGAAGGAAATATTTTTCCACGTTTCGTTTTATCCAGACCTGAAATTACTTGAATCAAGAGTCAAATTTCCCAGACTGCGTAGGAACCCTGGATATCGTCACTTTTTCTCATTTAAAGTAAAAAACATTTAAAAATCTGCATAAAAACAAAGAATACCTCAAAGTTAAGAATAAAGGTGTAATCACATGATCCTTCAACGTCTGACCTTCCTGCTCAGAAGCGAATCAGAAAGCAGCTGACATGTAAATATTTGTGTTCTGGTTGCCATAACAAAATGTAAACAAACTGGAAACTCATTAGCATGATTGATCCCAGACAGCAGTTTTACAGAGGAGAGCTGAACGTTTCTGTAAATATGGAGGTTGACAACGTTTTCCTGCTTTACAGCTGACATGATAAACGTCATAACTTTATTACTGATGAAATATTAACATTCAATGCGACTCCTGGGGTTAGATCCCAGTTAAGTTCTTCATTTTACAGCCCTGCTGTCATCATCATGTTTAAGTGCTTCATACTTCCTCTTCCTAAGGCAGCCTTAGACTAGTTCTCTGTGCAGAATGAAGCTTCTCAAAAGCTCAAATAACACCTGAACTATGACCCCAGAGGAGGTGGAAAGGAGACTTCAAAGAGAGAGAGAGATATCCCCTACTCTAACATCTTTTCAACCATACAGAAATTTAAAGAGGAGCAGCAAAAGCAAATGAAGTGGATCAGCAGAGATGATGTGTCATCGAGGACGTTATGGAGCTGTTAGCACGTCAGGATAGTTGTGAGGTTTTCGCTGACTCGGAGGTCAAAATGAGCAGCATTTCAGTTGGCGTAGCGATTTCAATATGGCGGCGCCCAAGTGGCAACTGTTCGTAGTACGTTTCCACCATGTCTAACTTTTCGGCTTACAGTTGCAGATACTACATGTAAAACTGATTTTAGACGCACTCCTACTGCAACGAGCGGCCATATTGGATATTGAATTTTCCCGACGCAGAAGCAGGAATTTCCGAGTTCCAAACGCAGCATTAAAGAGGAGCGTTAACAACTGATGGTGTCATGACGGTGACAAAGCAACCGACTTCAGTCAGAGGCCACTACAGGTTGGAATACTGACTGCTACTGGAGATCCTTCCTACCCAAAGCATCACTTTGATCCTGTTGTTGAATGTTTATGTTTGCAACTTTTTTATTGTGACTTCTGACTGATATGTGAATGAAGAGTGGCTTTCTGTCATGAAAATGGGAAGTAAGTTTGAAATGAAAAGTTTGCAGATATTCAAATCGGGGTAACGTGGAACATCAGCTCCATTTCCTCTTGAATCTTCAGGCCAGCAGTCGACTGAACAGCTGAAGCCAACAACGAGTAGAGAAAACCTCAGCGCAATAACGCTCGGTCTCCTGGTTCCTGCTCGAAATAAAACCCTCGCTCTGTCTGCTGAATGTGTGTGAAAGTTCACCAGTCTGATCTGAAGAATCAGCGGCTGGAGTTTTATCTGGACCAGAACCAGAATCAGAACCAGCTGCTCCTGTCAGAGATAAACCACTTCTGCTCTAAAAATGGATTGGTTTGTGCAACGTGTTGCTCAACGTTTTCACCACATCAAGACAGACAGAAAACCTGGACCGGGTCAGAACCGGCGTGTGGGTCTTACCCTGCTCGTTGATGGGGACGAGGCGGTACACCTTGTACGGCTCTGAGATGTCCAGCTGGGCGCGCTCCATCACCTCCTTGAACTCGGGGCTCTTGTTGAGGGCGCAGCGAAGACGCGTCTTCCACGCCGCAGGATTCTTCTCTCCGTTCGCCAGCTTCCCTTTGAACTCGGCCCAGGCCTGCAGAACCAGAGGAACCAAACGTGAAAAATAGATACATTAAAAAATGGATACGTGTTGGAGGGATGGACGGACAGATAGATGAAAAAACTGACAGATGATGGATGGATGAGTGGAAGGATGTCAGACTTTAAATTCACTCTGAAAAGAGAAATAGTTTCCAAACTCGGTCCAGTCCGGTCACCGGGTTCTGATCCGGTCCCTCTCATCCTGTAAACTAAAACCCAAAGTCACAAAGCAATAGGTGACCTCTGACCTTGAAGAGCGCTGCGTCCTCGTCCTCACGGAAGTCGTGTTTCCCTGCGTGTTTCCATGGGATCCTGAACATCGTTTTGGCCTCGTCGTCCCACATCACGCCTGGATATTTCCCACTGCTCACCTGTAACATGACAAACACCAACGTTTGATTTCCAGCAACAATTAAACACCAACAGGAAGTTCCTCCATTTGGTGAAACCAAACCACTGTCCAGCGCTAACCCCTGCTAACGGTTCGACAGACGGCAGATCTCCAGCTCAGACCGGATGAAACAAAATCCAAGCATCACAATAAACAGAGCTGGCGTTACTCCGTCTCTGCAATATGGTGTTTTAATGTAATAACTAAATATCTCAAGGATTAGACTAAGATTTGGAGCAAGGCCCGTTAATGTTCGAACTGGAAGTTAGCTAGCTTTATCCGTTAGACCAGATTTGAAATGTGTTTCAGATCATTATCCTGTTGGAACTGCCCAACAGTTTCAGTTCAGTTCAACAAGAAAAAATTATTAAAAGAATAAATTTACAACATCAAAACAAAAATTTTCTCTGACCTTGAAAGTCATAAGTTTGCATAAAACAAAATATAAAAAATGTCAGAACACAACAGAGTATTATGGACCCACTAAGAACATTTAAATAAATAAATAAGTAATAAAATCACAACAATAAAATTACAGTATTACAAGAATAAAGTCACAATATTACAACTTTATTCTCTTATTATTTCAACTATTTTCTTATGACTTTCTTCTCATATTGACTTGCAACTGTCTCGTTCAATTGCAAGAGAAAAATCGGATAGACTTGTTAAAACAATCCACAGGTATTCATATAGATCTCTAATCTGGGTCACACAACTTGTTTACCATAACAAACAAACCACAAACCTGGTTTCTGTGACAGATTTCTGGCTCTAAGAACAGATTTAGGTCAAATAAAAGCATCTAATTAAAGTTTCAGCAGGTGGTATTTTAGTTAAAGTCAGCTTTAATAACTTAAGAAAAGAACTAATTCATTTTAACTTCTGAAAATTACACTTCCTGTTGATATTTATATGACCTCAAAAACGGGGACAGTTATTAGGACTCAATTAAATGGAGACTAATATAGTCTATTTGCGTCCCCTCACCTCCACCCCTTTATTTACACACACACACACACACACACACACACACCTGGTCCACTATCCAGGAGCGAAGTCTGCGGGTGGATCTCATCCTTCCTGCTGCCATGATTCCCTTTTCAAACAACTGAAATACATAAACAACATAAAATAATAATAAGTGACACATTCATGACATGAGCTAATATCGCTCCGCAGGCAAATTGTATTTTATTTTAATAAATAACTGACTGAAAAAATAAATACATTTGATTTATGACACAGATTGAGCAATGATAACAACTAAAAGTTGTTTTTCTTTTTAAAAAACCGGACAACGTTCAAACAGAGCCGCGTTTTGCTGATATAAAATATCAGAAGCGAGCCCTCCCTGCGGTTCTGAGGACTTTATAAAGTCAGAAATAGAAGCTAAAGTGTCAAAATGGAGGAAGTAGGTTTAAGTTTCGTTTACCTTGGTTGTGTTTCCTCCGCGGCGCCTGGCAGACTGAGTGAAGAGCAGCAGAGCAGCGCAGCTCTCAGCCCAGCTGCCCGTTTCCTCGAAATCACGTGACTTCGCAGAAACACGCCGTGTCTCCACCGCCAGGGGGCGACAGAACACACTGCTCAGTCTGCAGCTTACATAACAACAGAGCCAAACCCCTGATTTTTTTAATCCTAAATGAAACTGCAAATTGTTTTAATATGTATTCGTGCTTTCGTTCAAGTTATGACTAAATAGATTTAATTATCCACACTGTAACCCTTTATTCTACATTTCTGAGTCTTTTTGTTATATTTCCATGTTTGATCCTGCTGTTTTTATCTGACATGTTCAGTAAATTCAAATATGCCCCCCAGTGAGACTTGTCATAAAATCTAGACATTTCTGTGTTAAAAGGTTTATTTTATTAGTCTGCTGTAATTCTCTAATTGTAAAAATGGAAAATAATCCTAATAAGCAGTAATAGAAGCTTGAAAACATCAGTTTGTATGTAAATAATCTATTTTATACTTCAGTTGGATAAACTGTTCAATGTACTTGCATAACATGAACACAGTGCATGTTTCTGAGGCTATTTTAGGTTAGTAAATACAGATAATGGTTCTAAAGTCATGCTGGATCTCTATTTTGATAAAAACCTGACTACTGGGACACATTTTTCTTATTTTTATACTTGATCTTGGTTAGTTAGTTGGATTCTGTATAAACACCTCTGATTTTTATCAGATCTTATCTAAACCACATCGTCTTGACTTTGCTGGTTTATTTTGCCATCAGTGTCAATTTTTTTGTGAAATAACTTCAAGTATTACCTGCATAAGTTTTTGGAAAACCTGTTAAAGAAGCAACAAATGGGTTTTATCTATGTAAGGGAATCTTGACCAGTCCTCTGTGATGGGCGTTGGCAACACATGAGACTCGGATCTCTCTGCTTTTCTGCAGACGTCCCAATCAGAGGGACTGGACTTCATCCAGGATTCACTTTCTCCTTGATGTTTCCATGAACAGAAGCAGCAAAGCAAGTCTTTTAGTTAAGGTAACCATTGCTAACACACAAAGACAATAACTTCCAAGCATAAAAGCTCCTATTTGTGTTCTGGGCTGCTTTAGTCCTTTAATGGAGAACGCCCAAGTGTTTGCAACATGCACAGCTCTTCACCAGAAGTGCTGCATCATCTGGGAGAAATGCAGGGGGTGGAGAGACTGTTTACTCATGACTGTACTGTGGTCTGGCTGCACAGCATTAAGCCTCAGTTATTACAGCTTTATTCAATTAAACACGTCTTTACAAAGCCCAGCAAAAGATTACATGTCTCCATTTTTTTCACATTTCTGCCTCCTAATAACAAAGAAAGAAGCAGTAAATAAAAATGAGAATTTCTTCAATTTTCCTATTTTGAACTATTTATTGATCTGGTTTTAAATCTGATGTTACCATATGAACACCAAAGAAGAAGAAAAATTTAACATCTGCACCAAAATCTAATCAATAACATGATGTTTTCATGTAGCTTCGTTATTTGAGGATAAGAAATAAAACTGTCAGATTCCTGCAAAACACAACACAGTGAATTACTTCAACTTAAACTTTTTAATTAAATCCAATTAAAAAGGCACAAAACAAGAGAAAATGTGCAGAACATTTAAAAATACATTGTACTTCAACAAAAAATACATATAGATATGAGTCAGTGATTTCTATGGAACAATTAATCAGATTTCAACGTTGCAAAAATAGAAAATGCCGCCAAGTATTTTTATTCTAGTTTCTACAGCAAATATCTTAGTAATAAGACAAAACTGACTTATAGATAACTTGTTTTCAGTGAATAATTCCTTAATACTGATGAAAAAGTTCTACCGCTAAATAAGTTATAGGAAAATATTTTGTTATAGGTGAATTTATCTGCCAGTATACCTAGAACGTTTTCATCAATATGAATGAATTTCTGATTAAAACAGGATCCTACATGTTACTTTTCTCTGCCATAGAAACCAGATGAAGATACTTGGCAAGAGTTTTTTGCAGGGATTTCTTCAGTTTATTTGCTTCGAGGAACTTTTTCTCCAAGAGGAACCTCCATCAGTCTCTGCAAAGCGGAAACAGAACAGTTGGATTAGCAGCGTCTCTGGGTTTTTATTAGAGCAGATGAGTTTAATCCCGTCTGTCCCCACCTTCAGCAGGCGGGCGCTGAAAGCGTTGTCGTCCTCTCCGTCTCCTTTCTTCAGGTCCCCCAGGTATCGCTGGCAGGCCACAACCAGCTCCTGCATCTCGTAGAGAACCGCCGGGTCCAGAGAGTGGTCGTTTATCAGGCTCACCAGGTACTCCCTGTAGTGTTTCCTGAAACAACAACCTGAGACTCAGAGGGTTTCTGTCAGAGCTGCTTCAGGGCTTCAGTGACACCTGTAGAAGATTTATGTGAAAATAAAAACATAATCAATCAGAGCAGAATGGAAACTAAATGATGACATTAATTTAAAACTTTAAAACACTGCAGGTCTATCAGATCTATCACTGATGATAAGACAGACGGACGGTTGGTTGGTTATATGGTTGGATGGACGGATGGATGGATGGTTAGATGGATGGATGGATGGATGGATGGATGGATGGTTGGTTATATGGATGGATGTATGGATGGATGGATGGTTGGTTGGTTATATGGATGGATGGTTGGTTGGTTATATGGATGGATGGATGGTTGGTTGGTTATATGGATGGATGGTTGGTTGGTTATATGGATGGATGGTTGGTTGGTTATATGGATGGATGGATGGTTGGTTGGTTATA
>CAEGAD010085824.1:0-17062 GCA_903067055.1 Poeciliopsis paucimaculata | reverse complement strand
ATTACCCTGCCATTGAGAGTACACTTTAGCTGGTTGGGTGGAGAAGAGCCGGTTAATCCTTCTGGCTTCATTCTCCCTTGTGTATCTCCTTAGGCGGCTGGCCAAGGCTTGGATCCTCTGTTTGGCAGTTTCGAGTGCTTCAGGTATGGACATCTGGCTGTACTTCCTGGGTATTGGTCCTTTCATTGCACCCCTATGGAGCTCTTATAGTTGGCTCACTTCCCTCCTTGTCACCTTGATTTTAGTCTTTATTTTAGTCAATTTATTTTAGTCATATTTGACTAAAAGAAATTTGTGTGCATATATATATATATAGATATATATATATATATATATATATCTATATATATATATATATATGTAGATATATATGTGAGATATATGTAGTATTTGCATAACAATTGAAGGTAACATAGTTACTGACTGTGCTATAGAAGGATATTATAAAACATAGTAATGCTCCTTTAAGTCTTTTATGCATAGCTGAAAGGATAACTCTGAATAACCTCAGTCCATGGACAATAAACCATATCATAAAATTGGAGTTTAAAAACTGAAAAGTAGAGGGACAGAAACCAGATTGGTTTGAAAATTGAATGTATTCACTATATTAATGAATTTGGAATATATCTGTGGTTTTTACAATGAGATATTGCGCCAGTTGTAGGAATGAATTTTAAGGTAGGATTATAAAGCAGCACAGATTCCTTTTCTAGAGTCTTGAGTGAAGGGATGTAGATTAAAGGAAGGTTCAGTAAAGTACAGTGCCACAATCACATGCTACTGTATGTTTCTAGCATATTTTTCTCAACATTGATAGATTTATCATGTATGAAATCTATTAGAAAGATTTCTAAAGATGCAACAGATCACAGGAAAAGCATCAAACAATGTGACGTACCTCGTACACATCAATGTTGCCAGAACAGAACAAGTTGTTAGCTCAACAAAAATGCCTGAGGCATGCTGAACTGATTCCACCACAGTGAACTTTAACTAATCCACAGATGGCTATTGACAGATCATGATAACTGTAGTTTTTCCTCTCGAGTTATAACTGGTAAGTTGGTGGCAAACCTGTGTTTGTCGTATAGTCAAATCGCCAATTATTTATTACTCTACAAGTTACAAAAAATGCTGTTTTTAGTTTAGGAAAGCTTTTCTTTCATGTTTTTGATCTTAGATTTTTTGTGATCAAATATTTTTTTAAGCACCTGTTTTGTGAAAAAATATAAAATTAAGCTAAACTTGTTGAAATGCATGTGAAACGTCTCTGTTCTCCTTTTATTGAGATTTTGTTCAAGTTTAATCCCAGAATTTTTGGGGTTTCCTCCAACAAAGTTTAAAACTTTACAATGTCTGCAGGGAGTAGAGTTAATTCTTCAGTGTATCACTTGTGCTCTCTGGGGCCTTGTGTGGTTTGGATCCGAGCGTCAGTGGTTAGGCTCAAGGGAGAAGCTTGTCTGCCATGGTCAAAGCCAGTTCCATGTGTTGAGAACAGTTTTAATAGGGTGCTGGGGAGAAATAACACTGCTGAGAGGAGCAACCATAGGCTCTCTGCAGGAGGAGTGAGAGGCAGTTGTGCCAGCCGCTGGTCAGAATCACACATTCACATTCCAGTCTGACTGGATATTGCCCCAAAGTCCCCCTGAGGAGATTAACCACAGCTGAGTGTTAACTCCTTCGGCTCTGTTCTCCTACCTGTGTCTCACCAGCAGAGCCTCTTACCAACACCTTTGCCAAGCCTCCCTCTGTTCCCTTTAATCTATGTTTTGTTGAAAATTGAGATTTTCTGTCTATGATTACATGACTGTACAGTTTTAAGCAAAACTCTACAGCCTCGCAGGATTTCCGAATTTATTTTTTCTTCTTGGTTAAGTAGGTTACTGTAATGTTTAGGAATGGATCAACACAGACTTGTATTAAAGCTTAGTTTTTATTGGACTTTATTGTTTATTTATTAGGTGCATTTGATACAGCCAAGCACACACTAACATAGACCAACTGAATAAAGCAGCAGTCCCATGCCTGTGTCATGGTGCTCATAGTGGCAGCTAATGTGCAACACTTGTCCCTAGATGGACTTTTCTAAAGGCTATATTTAAAAACTATTAGGAAGTGACAAAATAATTATGATATAAAATAATAAAACAAGGTATTATTCAAAATGGTACATATAAAACAAATGAACTGAATAAAATGTCAATAAAAAAAAACATTAAGGATGAATACAGTATTATTTTTGACATAGCTAGAGTTTTGTTTGTTCTTTGAACATGTTGATTCTAGTTATAGACTTTAAATTGTTGAAAAAAAAAAAAATTACTACTTCAGAAATTACGAAACCAATCATAGCACTTTATTTAACACCAGCCTTGGTAATTGTGTGACTGGGGGAATATACAGTTAATCTGAACCATATTTTGGGGGAAAAAACCCAAAACAAAACAAAACAAAAAAACATAGTATTGCCCCTTTAAGTATTAAACAACCTTTATTTTGTCACTATCTGACATTAAGACTAAACGTTTCCTGATTTAAGTCACTTAAAATACTTTATGATACTTGTTGAGAAGTTGCTGTATGATGATTTAAGATCTTGTTCAATGTGTTCCTTTTTAGCCCCTCCACATGTCTCTTCACGGCCCTGTATGCTGCGAAACATTTTGTGGAAGCACAGAAGATGATGTCATTAAAATAGCTAATGTGCTAGTGCTTGCATATTTACACTGCCATAAATTATGGTCAAGTTGATTAAGCACTGTCCTAATTAGATAAATTAAATTCAATTAAAGTAATATCTAAATGTGCTAACAAGGAAGTTAAAGTGTTTGAAATCGTACCACAAAATCATTAACAAGGTGGAACAAAGATGTTTTAGAACGGCCATCATGAAAGAGACGAGGCTGAGCTGATATTAAAATTCAAAAAACGGGCCAAAGTCCCAGCAGACATTAGTGAAAAGTTCCATAAACTCTTATGTAAGATGTGTGTATGTGAAATCTTTGACCAGGGTCAGAATCTGTGCAGTTTTACAATAACGGACTGATTCAGACTGGGACTAAACCTACGGCAATTGGAAATTGGGTTTTGCATAAAACTTCTAAGAAAATAACATAAATAATATTTAATTTAAATAATTTGCTGTGTAATTTAATTTTAGAGCTTTTCTTTAATGTCTTTTAACCAATTAATCAAAATTACTTAATTACCTGCTAAAAATAAACTGACTGAATGGTTTGGATTGAACTGGCTTGTATACAGGTGGGGAATCTCAACCTGATGGAACAAAACAAGGACTTAAATAGGCAAAGGGGTCTAGTGACACAACACTCACTGGACATGCTGTAAGTTAAAATTTGTGTCACCTATGACTGTGGAGGATGCAAGGAAAAGCCTTATAACGGAAGATTAGAGGATTTTAAGAGAACTATTCAATCTCATGAACAGTTTGCCATGGGAATGTGAAATGATTGAAGGCAGCTGTTGTTCAGGGTGAATGTCTGGAAGGCAGAGTAGAAGAATTGTCATTTGTTCCTGGAAGAATTTGTGAAGTCAAATGAGATGAGAGTGAGAGACAGAAGAGGAGACGGAACATCAATAAGATGTGTGACTATGATGAGATGTTCCTCTGGTTTCCAATATAAGATTATTTGCAATATAAGATTATTTGCCAATATAAATTATATTGGCAAAATGTAATAGTTAGACAATAGTACTTGAATCTGCTTTTGTCTCATAAGTTGGCCTAAAACTTTTCTTTGTGTTTTAGTCTAAAATTATGGTTTAGTGCAAATAAAAAACAAAATATTAATGAATAAATATGGAATATGAATCAAATACATCACCTATAATTTATTATACTATAAATAAAAAGAATATATAATTTGAATTTTTGCACATTCAGTTTCTCTTTTTTTTTAGATATTTTAAAAAGATTTATCTTCTTTTCTTCAGCAAAAATATCCTTCTGGCTAAAACTGAATTTAACATTCACAAAAAAAAAAAAAAATTATAATTAAAACAATTAATATTTTTTTAGCACAGTGGACTCCTGTTCTTCACAGTTCAGTATTGTATTAGTGGAATCACTTATTTGTGGATTTTTCTGTGGAATGTTAACTTCAAATTATTCATGAAAAATCTGCATATTTGTGGAATTTTTCATTTCCATCATGCATGTCTAGAATATTTAACAAATGGAGAATATGGACATGAAACTGTAATAATACTTCATTTTTATTTGTTTGAAATTGGCAAAGTTTTCATGTTGTGGAAATCTGTTACATAGAAATTAACTGAAAAATGTATATATTTCATCAACGAGAATTGTGATGTTCCTGAGGATCAAGACGTAACCACTGCAGAGGACACCTTACCAAAGCCCCTATAACCATGCCTCTTTAAAATTTTATCTACCTTCATTTGCAAGGCTTCCACTACCAACCATAAGTCCATTCATGAAAATATACATAAAATAGAATATAAAAATGAGAGAAATTAATTACATTCTTAATCCAATTCTGTTCCATATATTTGAAACAATCACACTTCAGTTCAACCACATTATAATCCAACTCCATCAAGTGATATAAATTACTAATCAACTCAAAATAATTATACTCAGTTCAATACAGTTCATAACACTTCAGTTCATTGACGTTCATCATCATAAGGTCATATCTAAAGTGATAAAAAGAGAACGTTTGTTTTTGTTTTTGTGACTAGTCTTGTATCCAGTGTCTAAAATGTTCACATAGGTAACACCCCTCCCCCTTTCAGCCCCCACTTCAAAACACTCCCATTAAACGTACATGTTCTGCTGTCCAGCAGGCTTGAACCCTGTCTGTCTCAGAATTAACAACTTCCTCCTTTGTGGCAATAAAAAACGCAGACACCCCGCAAGCGCAGCAAGCACTGGATGCTTCACTGACCCTGCCTCACATCTGAGTACGCTGAAAGTTAGGCGTCCTTGAGATCCAACTTTCAAGCATCAAACGCATAGAAAAGTCATGCTAATTGATGGTGCATCTGATTAAAATGAGTGGCTAATGAGAATCGAGCCAGGAAGAATGCGAGAGAGTCGGTGTTGAAGCTCAACTTTTAACCTTTCTGTTGGAGGGCGGACCACTTTGATGTTCCTTGGTCTTTTCATCAGGCTCGTTTTTCGGTTATGAAAAAGGCATTTTTTTCGAGTACAAAGGCGAAGCTTACACATATAATTTGTCTCCTCTTCAGGAACAAATTGCCATCAGAAACAGTTTTTCTCTTCTATGAACTAAGCAAAAGGGCACCAAAAATAAAACTCCAGAATAGGATGGGGGCTGGGGGCTCGGCTGTCAATCCACCGAGTAGATTGGGAGGTTTAGATCTGCAGCCGTTCTGCCTACAGTCTTACACCCAGAGCAACTACCCTGTGATCACACCCTCTGCAGACTTAGAGGCTCTCGCCTAGTTAGAGGGACAGGGAGCAAGAATTAGCAATGGCTGGTAGGGGTTGTACATGTGGGTGTGTGTACATGTGTGTGTCGCAGTGGGTGCGAAGGGGAGTGCAGGCGGTAGTTGGATGGAAATAAAGGTCGAAATCCTTGACTGTGAAAACTGTCATAGCAGGGGACATGTGCAGAGCCTGTTTGCCTAATAACCTGGGTCTTGTAAAAATATGAATGCGGGGTCCTCTGGAGCATATAATTTAACACCCCTATGCCAGGGGAGATGAGTGAGAATTGAAGCGAGTACACCTTGACAAAGGCTATTCTTCTGGTTTCACACCAGCAGAGCTATACCATGCAGGGTGCTGCTGCTGGGGCTAAGGGTGGCACAGCAACCAACGAGCAGGAATCAAAGCTGCACAAAAGTCACATTCAGGCAATTTATCCACATCTTGTACTCATTCTTAACCAAGCAAAACATGATAAATAAAGTTAAAGGGTATAACTTTTAGGTTAGATTTTTTGTGATAGAAGGACTGTTAAAATAACACAATAAAACAAAATAAAGCATTTATTTACGTCATTTTAAAAATTTTATATTTTGCATACTTTTCTTGGGATGGATTTAAAGCATAACTAAAACTGCCACACTAGAGTGAATGTACATGATACTTTGAAATGTCACTATATTCATAACTCTTTTTAAGCCAAAATACCAGCCATAAACACTTTATGTGAAGTGTATTTATAACTCGTGAAAAAATTTAAAGAAATGCATTACAAAATGAATTCATAAGCAATGTTACAATATATTAAAAATGATGTTTATTGATTTAGTAAATCTTTGTTAAATTACATCCTGTCAGTTTACAATATTAGTCTGTGATGTTACAAGTCTGAGTTGAGCTCAAAGTATTTTGTGATTTTATCATGTCGAGTCTCAGGTCATTAAATTTAACATTTGAGTCTTGACTCGTGTCCAAATCATATGACTTGAGTTCACACCTCTGATTCTGTGAAAATACCAACAGTAACACAGTTAGGATGACTGGAAGTAATTTTTAATCAGCTGGAAACTTTGTATAGAGTTAATGATCATTTTTTTGCACATCACTGTATGTAGCACACATAATGTGCATGTGTTTTATTTTTATGTTCAGATCGAAGTAGAAATAAATGTTTTTGTTTTGTAATAATTTAGCAAATGTTTTGCATCTGAATGTAAGTTTTTTTTTTTCTTTGTTTCCCCTTGCTGAAACCATTCTGGTTGAGTTCTGTCTCGTTCTGTCTCAGTCACGTTCGCCTGCTTTTTTACGCTTGATTTGAGTTTTACTTGATTAAGCCTCTTTTACTGCTGCAACACTTTACAAACACAGTTGAAAAGCAGTTCAAGCAGTGCAGCAGAATAATGTGACCCCATTCTTGTTCATAGAATCCACCGGGCTCAGAGCTCTTGACTGGTTCAGACTCATGCGGTGAACTCGGTTCAGTCATGAGGTTGTGGAGGACTTCTGCTGCCGGGTCGGACCTGGAAACAACAGAGCTCTGCTTCTTTTGTCTCCTTCTTGTTGTTCCTTGTAGCTGCGCCGTCTCCATCCTGCATCTATGAGGTGGATTAGCCCGATAAGACGGACGTAGCATTATGTCCTGAAGGGGCTTTACAGTAAGGTTTACCACCAGCTCTCTGCTTCATTTAAAAGCAGCTAAATCTCTGTTAGCAGAGAAACTATGAACTCACAGGAGTTAATCAGAGTCAGTGCAAGACCGGGCATTTGCATGTGAATTGGCCGTGGCTGTGTACCAGGCCTCTTTATGTCATTCACTCCACACTGCCTGAGGCTTGTGTCCTTTGAGGCGTCACACTGCCATAGGTGGATGTTGTGGTGGAATATCTGCACCTGCTTACGTTAAAATGCACCATACCCAAAGCATCATCAATTATCATTTCATTTATTTGCTTTTGATATGTATTTTTGTTTTGCTCATTTTGTTGTTTTATGTATTTCATTGTATGCCTATCCTTATGAGGACATACTATTATATCTGCATGTAATAGATTTATTTTGCCTCAATGTCATTGCTGCTTTATAAAGAATGTCAATTTTCCTTCTGAAAAAATCTGGAGCCTCCCTTTGTGCCTTTGTTGGTTTGGAAGAGTAACTGAAAGTGGGGAGAGGAGACGTTACTGGAGAGAGTAAATCTGATGTGGAAATGTAGACTTAGCAGGATTTATCCATTTGAGAAAAAGGCCTTTTTCACTTGTTTTGTTGGTTTATCCTACCCCAGCCAGCCCCCTCCTCCCTACTAAAAGCTTTTGACATCTTCATCTTGTTCACAGTGGGCAGGCTTTGTTTGCTCTGCTTGAAAAAGCGGATGAGGCTCAGCCCTCCCCTCTTCGTGGCACAAGTGTAGGACTTTGCCATGGCAAAAGGGGGGGATTTCTCTTTCCTCTTGCCCCCTCCTTTTCCCCATAACTACAATATGGTCATTGTCTGCTGGTGAATAATGTGGCCACTCGGGCAGCATGGACTGCTCCTCAGGCTTTGACTGTGAACCAGGTCTTTTCTTTAGCGTGAAAGGACTCTAATCCATGTAAATATAAGACTCGGAGTACAGCTTGGTCACAGTGGGGAGAGCGAGAGGGAGGAATGGAGGGGAGGGTCAGCAATTTAACCTTTGACCCAACAAATAAGAGGCATGTAAGTTTTAGAATTGCTCTCTAAAGAGGGGCTCCAGTGGCAGAATGAGTGTCTTTTGTAATCCCTGCGGTCTGGGCCTGATTGACAGGAGCTGGGATGAGAGACTGCTGGCACACAAAACCAGCAGAGAAACACCGCTACCTCCCTGTGATACAACAGACCACTGACAGACAATGTCCCGTTCTGATTTATCTCCATTCAGGATGCAACAGTTGTCGGGTTTCACAGAAACTAGAGGATCACATGGCACTTTTAAAGACGTTTTTGCTCCAAAGTTAACATTTTCTCCATCTCATTGAGCAGTTAGTATGATGTGGGCTCCAGCCCCCCGACTGAGAAATGGCTTCAGCTGCACCTTTGAAGAGACTGGAAACATAATACAGTATAGTAGAAAGTGATTAACATCCTGATGAAGCTTCCCTCCTGGTTTCCTCTGCTCTGTCTGAACTCTGTGAAGACTTTTCCAGCTAGGAACCTTTGATTAGTCCGACCATTACACACATAATGCACAAAAAGGAAATTATATCTTAGCTGTAAGATCAAAGTTTCGCACAAGGTTTGGAAATGAATGATTCCTCAAAATTTTTTAGCATGTAACTTTAATTATGGGCAAAGATTAACATTTATCCTATTCCAAACTACACATCCTATTTGAACTACATATCCATATTGAATAAATTGAAATATTTAATTTCAGAAAGATTCTCACAAAAATCTAAACATTGTTCAATTCGGGTATGCACTATGTTCCCGAAAGTATTTACTAATTTGCCTTTAAACCCGTGAACTTGAGTGACATAACTTGTTTCATCTAGTTTACTTAATATGATGTCAGCAATAATGGCTTCAACTCTTCAGGGACGTTAGTGAGAAGTTTTGACCATTTTAGCAGAAGCACATTCATGAGGTCAAACACTGATGTTGGCTCACAGTCTCCGTTCTAATTAAGTACAAATATGTTCTAACAGGCAGAGATCAGAAATCTGTGCAGAACAATCAAACCCATGTTTTTAAGGAACTCACTTTCCTCAAACTGTCACATTGTCTGGTGGTTTTGTTTTGGGTTTTATTATACAGTCTGCTGGTATTTTGTGTTCGCAGTCTTTGCTTTATTAGTCTTGTCTTCACAGTTCTGTTGTCCTTTGTGTATTATGGACTCAGATTATTTATATATTATTTATATATCTGATAATCTGGGATTATTTTGTTCATGGCTGATTTACAGAAGACTTTTCTGTTCTGTTCGGCGTTCCATGTCTTGTTTCGTTATATATCATAGTTTATGTTCTAGTCTTGGTGATTGTGCTCTTCATTTGTGAAATTGTCTTCTGGTCATGATAAATCTGTTTCTGCTCCACTCTTGTCTCTTTGCTCATCCAGTCGGCTCATGTCTCATCTGTTTTGGTCCAAGGCTTAGAGATATTTCTGCCTGATTCCATGCCCTGGATTTCTTTCTGTTTTAGTTCAACTCTCACTCCAAGTTAGGTTTTACTATGTTTCTTATATTTGTGTATTATTATCAGGTCTGTTGGGTTTCAGCTTACCTCTTGTTTCAGTTAGTCAACCTCATCTCTTTTACCTGTGCTTGTCACCTATCTGTTGTGCAATTTAACTTTGTGTTCTCTTTCTGGATTCTTGTTGTTTTATTGTTGCCGTCAGCCTCCTTTCATCCATGTTATTTCTAGTCATGTTTATGCTAAGTCAAGTCCTTAACTTTGTTTTTTCAGTTTTGTAGATAAACCTTCACCATCCTTCATCACAATCATCATCTACATTTTAGCTCTCATTTAAATACAAATCATAATCACTGCTAAGGCTCATGCTCCGCTATTGTTTTTTAAGACAGTTGTTTATAAAAGAAATTGGGAAGAGATGTGGTAGTTATTTTAAATACAAGTTCAGGTCAATTATTAACAAAATGTTTGCTCAATATTTCTTCATGAGTTATGGGGGGGGAATTCTGGATCTCTTTAATATTTTAACCAATTTAAATAAACATAACTTGACTCCATTATTTCATAACTGGGATCAACTGAAAAATATGTTTGATTGGACTGATTTGATCTGACTTTATTTTTTGTAAAGCACATTGGCATACTGTGTTGAATTTGTGTGAAATAACTTAACTTGAAATAAGATGAACTTATTTCAAGTTTTATTTGATTTTTATTTTGTTTTTGTTTTTTTTGTTTTTTTTAGCTTTTTGGCATGCTCCTTTATTAATGTTTTTTACAGTTTTCAAGGTGCTGACACTGTCTACCATGGCAGACAGGTGCTTCAGGTGGGACACTTTGCCCCTACTAAACAATTATATCACATGCATGGCCCCTGCAGTCTTTGAATAGTCTAAAAGGACCATTAAACAGACTTGTTAGTTCATCAAACCTCAGTGTCAGTGCGGTAACTTATCTGTTTCACAAAAGAGAGAAAATAAAACAATCTGAATTAGCAGAAGGCTCAACACTGCTCAGACCTTCCCCCTTTCTCTGTGCTAGGGTAAAGCTTCTTCCCATAACATATCCTTCTGTGAATGCTAAAGCTAGATAGCATTAGTAAAGGTAATTTGTTTCTCTTCCATTTCTCTACCATTAGTACAGTGAGCAGCACGTACACAAAGTGATTGATAGCGCTAAGACCCTCCTCCTGCCTCTGATTGGTTGTTTCTAATCAAGAGTGGTGAATTTCTGCAGATGGCAGTAGGATCACAGGGAGGAGGCAGGAGAGTTGTTTCCTATTATAGAAATAGAAAAAAAAAACAACACATTGTTTAGAAAGGTTACATACTGCAGTTTAAATCTTAGTAGATTCTCATAGAATATAAAACATTTAAAAATGTTTCATTGTTGGTTTTAGAGCTGCGTGCTGCTGGCCAGCCTGCTGATAGCTGTTTATCAATCGACTCCATCAGCACTGCCTGTTTAAGTATCAAACTGCTTCCTGAATCTCACACATTGAAGAAAGGACATTAAACCAACAATACTAATGTTCATATAATAAAAGCTTATTACATTTCACCAGCTAAAAATCACATTCTGACAATAACTGGATAACTCTGCTGAGAAATATGGTGAAATTTTAAAAGATATTTTTACACTAAATAACACTAAAAATAAAAAAAAGTTAGGGCAAAAGAAACCAATAAATAAACATAGCAAACATTTACGATTTCATCAAGCAGAAAAAGAGAATCTCATCTATTTTATCCACAAAATAAATCTCTTAATGCTAGGACTGCATCTTGTAACCTGATCCTTGGCTTGGGAATCACCGAGAGTTGATAATGTAATTTGCCTGTGCTGACTCCATGTGGTTGTTCTGTCATATCTGATGCTGCCGCTGTAGACAGGGCCTTCCCGGAGCCCACAGCAGTCTGTGGGTCAGAGCGCTGCCAGAGGCTCAGGTGTGCTGCCTGAACTGCTGTTTCCACTCATGGATCTCTTCCAGGACATCACAACGCTGTGCTTACGTGGCAGCAGTGGCATGAACGTAGCACGCACAGTGATTAGGTGATCTCCCCCCGCACACACACACACACTCTTCATGTGTTTTCACTCTCCCCTGCTTTGTTCCCGTTCTTAATTAAAGCCGAGCTCTCCTCAGAGACCATGTAACCCACTCCCCACCTCCACACCGCAGCATCACATTAAAGCCATGCACCCCGGTGTCTCCCGCTCTACCTTTATGCAGAATACAATTAAAACACTGGGAGAGATCAAAAAGATGCCAGGAGCCTGACGAGGAAGATGTTTTTCTGAGAAATGCAGATTTGTGTTATTGATGAGCATCTAGTTTGGAAATCATTACAGGACAAGGAGTAATCAGAGGAGCTGCATCAGCATTATGCTTGTTGACAACATGGCACCCTGTCCTGCTCACCCACACACATACACACACCTACACACGCACACACACATAGTATTTATTTCTATCCTCACAAGGACTTTGCATTAGATTCCATCAATTTTTCATTGATTCCATAAATGGACCCTGAACTTAATGCACACTTTAGTCCTAAAACCTGACCCCAATCCCAAAAGACGACCACTCCTTATGGGGTCCTCGCTTTGGGCCCCATAAGAAGCAATAATGCAATACATATTGGAAAAATTGTGAGAAATGCTAAAATACAGATACACATATGCACACGCCCCCGGACCAACACACACTAGGTTTTAATTGTCAACAAAAACTGTAACGTTAGTCACTCACACTGAGACTCAATAAATTTATTGCGGTGACTCCATAAAATCTAAAGCCTGATCTCAGATCAGATCCCATTTCCTGCTAAAAGACAGAACAAAATCCAACTGTTGATGCAGGTTATGGTAAAGGTGCAAATCTCTAAAATATGGTTGTTATTGATCTGGTTTTATCTCAAAAAGCTGCACTACTTTGGATGTGTTGATGGGATAATCAGAAATTTGAGAATGGCAACCTGTGACTGCTTCACAATTACAGCCAACTGCTGCCGAGCTAGCTTTGACATGGGTCGGTTTGCACTTGCCTTTAAACCACAGATGGAAAGTAGCCAATGGCTAAATCTGGTTCAGTGCCTCTTATGCAATGTTCATGATCTCTGGCTAAACAAAAATACTGGATTAAATTGTTCCGGGTGGGTTTGGTTTATTTAATATGTAAATTAGCGGGCAGACTATGGCCTGCTGATTTCATTAACATAGTTTGAGATAAACACAATAAACAAAATCTATTTACAGTCAGTGTTAAATGTCTTTTTTTATATTAACAAATTTGAAAAATGTATGTAATGCACTGCAGAAGTAGTCACATCATATGAACTTTTCCAGATATTGTTTCACAAAATCCCACGTTCTTTGTAGTTTTATGTGATATAGATTAGTCCAGAGTTTTGAAGCAGAAGAAAAATGATTCCAAGGAAATTTCTTTTACTTTGACACCCCTAAATAAAATCCAGTGCAAAGAACCACCTTTAATATTAGCCTAATCAGTGACTGAAATTCAATGTGTGTAAAACAATCTCATTGTAAAACAGCTAGTGTGTATCATTCTTCTTTGGTTGAAGTCAAGCAGCATGTCGAAACTTTAACTTGGTAAAATGTTTCATCTGAATTGTAAAAGATCTCTAAGTCTCTTGGATTGTGGGAACATCTCTTGTCAACAATCTTCTTGAAGTCATTGCTCTTACTTTGTGTTGGACTCTGGTTGGGCCATTCTAGAACATGTTTTTCTGGTGAAGCTTTTGTGTTGTTGACTTGATGTATCCTTGAACTCACCATGAAGTTGAAAAATTGTGTTTTCTTTCTGCCTTCAGCTAAAATGGCGTTTTCTTTTTTGTTGTTGTTTTTTTTTTTTTTTTGGACACCTGCAGGTGTTGGGTCCAAACTGACAGGCATTGTATTTTTAGCTGCTCTTCATTTCTTCCACTTTAACAAAAACCTCAGATTCATCAGTAATGACAGACCATGATGCTGCCCCCTCAGCTGTCAGTGTGGTTATAAGGCTCTTTTGGTGAGACTCAGTCCTGCTTCTGTGTGTGCAGATGTGAGGCCAAAGTTTCACATTGGCCTCACATCAATGTTTTCTTTGGAGGAACTGAATGGTTTTTAACTTTACTCTGTAATCCGCACATGCTGAGAATGCAGGACTCATTTTTGTCATTATTTTTGAGTAAACAGTTTCCCTTTGGCATCAAAACGATTGTTTTGTTTGTCAGAGAAGCCAAATTCTTCTGTGGTGATTGATTTCTTCAAGATATGAAAAGAAGAAAATATCCAAAGAGGTGAATACTTTTTATGGGTACAGCAGAACCCATTAAAAATTTGCTCTTACAGTGTTTCTGTCTGCCCCTCGAAAAACTCTGTGTTCTGTTTCTGTCTTGTGTTTTCTGCTGGTTTGGAGTTATATTGTCACATATATTCTGTAATAACTGATGACTGTAAAATTATGTAAATGTGCATATCGCTGTGGTTTGATATCTTTGTACAAGACCCTTTAAAGCCTTTTTAAGGCTTAAATTTATATTGAAAAAGTAACAGTTTTTATTTGCTGTTTTATTTGAGTAAGTTATCACTGCACTGTATTTTTTGTGTGTTTTAAACTCTTTTTAATGTTTCTAAATCTTTATGTAAGCACGCTAAAAGGTCCTGTGCTATACAAATGAAATGGCCTTACTTTAAAATAATGTAAATGAGAAAATCCCAGGAAAATCGTAGAACAGTCAATCCCATCATTTTCATACTGCTACTATATCTATTTAACAGAATGAATTATTGATCTGTTGATGTATTTTTGATGATGGGCTCTAGGTCAACAACAGGCTACTGCTCAACATCAGCAGTGGCATGAGCTCAGGGCTGGAGGAGACTGACGTCAGGGTTGGAAACACAATCAAGGATCAAGGGACGACATTGTTGAGGATCTGAGCTGAAGCATCACTAGACAGAACCGCCAGCCATCCTGGACCTCTACTGATGTCTGGAAGATCTGCAGAGCGTGTGGCTGCTGTCCCAGATGCACACTGCATGCTCCTGTCATCAGGAGGGAGCTCCAGGAATTCCCATGGAAATCAAAACTGTACAACACACACTGTACTTCAGTCAGTATTATGGAAACTGTTTGGAAGTCTGCTATTTAATAAAAACACTCATAGAATTTATTTATTTATTTATTTATTTATTTATTTATTTATTTATTTATATTTAATTGTATTATTTTATGATGGATTGCATATCTTTGTACAATGCTGAGAAAAAACCCCCATCATTGTTAGTTTTAAAATAATAATAATAATAATAATAATAATAATAATAATAATAATAATAATAATAATAACAATAATAATAATAATAATAATCATAATAATAATCATAATAATAATAATCATAATAATGATATTCTTTATTGTGACTTTATAAAAAAAATTTGAGAAATGCTTATGACAACACATACATTCAGCAGGATCCACTATTTTACATGAATACATTTTAAACATGTAAAATAAACCTGATGCTGTTTGTTCATCACCCGCCATTGTCATCAGTTGGCTCACAGTAAGGCTAGCATCACTGTTAGCCTTTAGCCTTTGGACTTCCGTCACGCGGTTTTGCTTTAGTTTGGTGAAACTTAAACAGAGTAGCAAGAGTTGTGTTTAAGGACGTTGCGTCCATCTCTAATCAGCCTTAATGCTGACGTCACACTTGGCACCAAGCTGAGCTTCCAACCCTGAGGCGAGGCGGTTGGTGCAAATGAATGAAAGGCGCATCTGAGGGTTTACTAACTTGTTAGAAGAAAATGAAACGGTTTATTGCTGCTTCAGTCATTCTATTTCTACCTTGTACATGAACCAGTTCGTATAATTTATTTATTTATTTATGTATTTATTTATGTATTTATTTATTTATTTATTGGACAAACAAAATGTTTCTAATAATAATAATAATAATAATAATAATAATAATAATAATAATAATAATAATAATAATAATAATAATAATAATCATCATCATCATCATCATCATCATTTTGAGTAAGTAAGTAAATGACGGTGTGTTGTTCCTCTGCTCAGTTTATTCTTGTTATGGGATTATTCTGTAGTTTCTCATAAAGAACAGAGGTAGTATCTCCGTTTGCTTCACTCTGTGATCTGTTTGTCTGAGAACAACGACGCACCTATTTCTTTTATTTAGTTGCCATAAACTTATAGTGCGAGTCTTAATGAGGAGCTCTTTATGTAGCAGCAGCCTGGTAGGAGAGGCTGACGGCTTGTCTTTTCATTCTCTTCCTGGCATCTTTTTACCCCCCCCTGCTCTGTTGCCCCCATGTTAACAAATACAAATTGTGTGTGTTGCAGTGTGTGCGCGAGCGCTCGCGCGCGCGCGCGCGGCTGTGATTTACCCCTTTTACAATAAATGCATCACAGGACTATTTTATCCCGCGCAGTACTTTTTACCACTATTATTAACTCTTGTGATCTGCGCTGAAGCTGGAGAGATTCTGGCTCAGGTTACTGAGATAATTACAGCATACATGGCGTCAGTGCCAATCCATGAGAACATGGCAGCTTCTCACACACTAATACATACAAACTCGTATTTTTATTTATTTATTTTTTTACATTTATTTTGATTCTTTAATCTCAGCCCACTGCCTAATATCACATTTCTTCCTCGCCTGCAGACATGAGCGCTGCAGCGATGTTTAATGTATAAAGCCAGCCTTATAGCGGATAGAAAACGCAGATGATAAATATGCATGTATTCAATTAAAGGTATTACAGGGGAGGTGATTTGCATGAGGATTTGGGAGCTTAACATCATATTTGTGCTATAAAACTTCACAATAGCCTAAACGGGAGCTGTTATACCAGGGAGGGGAGGTGGGAGTGCGTGTGTGGGGGACGTGGGGGGGGGGGTGTCTTTTAATTGTCTTTCTTTGTGGGGAAACATTAAGGAACAAACAGTGAAGTTGGCGCCTGGCTGTTCGGGTCGGCAGGTTGCGCGGCGGACCGAACAGCTGGATGGATTTCAGCCTCTTCACCTCCGGCTTCATCTGATCCTCCAAACAACAGCAGAGATGTGATAACGTGTCATTTTCTCCAACCGTCTTTGGAGCTGGAGAAAACCTCAAACACGTCCTCTGATGACGCAGTTCCATCCCTGTCCCCCCACCAGGCCCCCACGACCCCCTTCCAATCACCTCCGTCCTCACGCCCCATCCCCACCCCAACCCACAATCTCCAATTAAGAGCGGAGAGCTAATTAGAGCGAGTGGATCCGGGATCAGTTGAGCGCTGCTCTCCGTCTGGGAGCTGCAGGGACGATGTGATGTCCAGTGACTGACTGACTGGGAAGAGAGAAAACCTGCTTAAATAGACTTTTAAAATAATAATAATAATAATAATAATAATAATAATAATAATAATAATAATAATAATAATAATAATAATAATAATAA
>CAEGAD010085819.1:0-11349 GCA_903067055.1 Poeciliopsis paucimaculata | reverse complement strand
TATATATATATAAAGAAAAAGATTACATTTAAAAGTCAAAAGAGGAACTTCTCTTTTAAGCTACGTCTCAGATTAATCATATAAAAATGTCCTCATCACTGCTTCCATGTAGCCCCATTCCGTTTAGATTTCTTCTATGTAACTTAGTGCTCATTACAAGTTTAAATGAATGACATAAATGCTACAAATATGTAATATTTTGCATTCGGTAAACCTGCTGATCATCATCTGAAGTCAACCTTTATGTTCATCACTTGCAGCAGCTTTATACATCTCAAAAAATTTCAATATTGTGAAAAAGCTCAATATTTTTGTCACTCATTTCAGAAAGTGAAGCACATACCCAGCTCATCCGTCAGCCGTGAAATTAGTTTGTAATTTTCAGTCACAACGATTACGAGAAACAAAGGCTCAAAATATTTCACTATGCCTAGCAAAGCTGTATAGTATCAGTTTTACTTTCTGAATTGAGTGTTGAATCTTTCACAATGTAAATTTTTATTTTTGAAAGAAGTTTGTATTTCATATAATACGGAACGTTTGAAACATTTTTCATTTTGTTGTTTTTGGTGACACTTCTCTTGCTTTTGACCTATTGCTCCAACTGTAACTGAAGGAGAAATTATCTTAAGGGATTTCATAAGCTTACATCCAAGAGTGGAGATTCTATATTTTCCAATATTTTCCAGGATTGCATAACTTCCATGTACATCAGTGTGACTTGTGTCTGCATGCACAATTTTAGTCACTGCCATTCCCCAAGCAGGTTGAAGATTCATGCTGCTCACCTCGTTGTATTTTGCACAATTTTTGAAGATAAGGCGCATATCATCCACAAATTCCTGTATGGACTTATAATACTGGGAACTTCGCAGCTGCAGCTTCTTCTTCACCTTCTTTAGGTCCATGGGCTGCTTAATTATCTTGTAGTAGTTGGGCACCTAAATCCAAAGACAGAGGTACGTTACATATTGAAAGATTTCACATAAAAAAAGTGTTTATAAAATTGAGGTGTAGGCTGGGAAATCTGGGAAAATAGTACAAATGTAAGATTTCTACTTCAGATCATACATAAGTAGAGTAAGTACAAAACACAATATCAGAAAAAAGGCAGTTAAGAGACCATCCAGTTAGCCAGATGCATTATATTTACACTAAACGAGTTGGACTGGATTGTTTACCTAAATTTATGTTACAGAAGAAAAGGGATGCACCTTTAAAAATATTTAGTTTAGAGCGATAACCAAATGATGGGCTGAAGAAAAAAAAAAAAAAAAGACATTGGTCATAAAAATTATCCTTGATTATCAATTATGAATTGCTGAAACAAGTACAGCAAGCAGTGAAATATTTGTACATGTTGAGACTACAGATGGCCACTGTGTTTTAGTTAACAGTGTTTAAAATATGATTCATTGCCTGACTAGAAGCTCTGGTTACACACCTTGATGTTCTCATATACAACAAATCTGTTGGGGGGTGTGTGTGTG
Organism: Poeciliopsis paucimaculata; assembly: GCA_903067055.1. Lineage (NCBI taxonomy): Eukaryota > Metazoa > Chordata > Actinopteri > Cyprinodontiformes > Poeciliidae > Poeciliopsis > Poeciliopsis paucimaculata. The sequence continues at coordinate 9,859 of CAEGAD010085819.1, read as the reverse complement.
TGTACATGTTATGTGCAACTGTAGACATGGAATCATAATAAAATTGGGCCTGCACATTGGCTCAAGCCCAGGGGCCCACGCAATCCTATGTCCGGCCCTGCTGGGATGCCAATATCTACTGTTTCTCTCTGCTGTGAGAAACAGTAGATGCACTGTAGAGGTGACGAAATTGTGCACTAATAAGTTAGCGAATTAAAGCAAAAACTATTTAGTGAACATGAATGTGGTGACTGCTAATATAAGTAAAATATTTGATGTAATTCATGTGTGGAAGGTGGGAACACTTACAGAACTTGCAACAGGTTCCCTAAAGCCCATGCTGAGCTCATGACAGAAAATATACAGAAGCAGGCGTTCACATCTCTGCAGACAGAAAAAGACAAAGTTACACGTCTTGTAATCGTCATGAATACGTCTTTGATTGATGTTTTGACAGTGCTGACCCGCTGGTCTTCAGGACTCAGGCTCTGATCTTCTTTGATCCTCTTACTTTCATCACAATACTCAATCTCTGGGTCAGTTGTACTCCGGCAGAATGTGCAGAGAAATTCACCTCTGAGGGACAAAAATCACACAAAGTAGAGCCTTTAGACTAATCTAGTTTACTGAAATATAGCCACAAAGTTGAGCTTTCTGAAATGTTACTTTGGCAAAACATACAAACGCACAGGATGCACTTACTGTGGGAAGATTTTTATGGTGGGTACGTGGCATTTCATGTGGAATACTTTAGGACAGCGGTCACAGCACAGAAGGTCACCGCCGTTGATACAAACAGCACACCAGTCTTCATTGGGGTCATCATCTTTCCCACCACCGCCCTGCGCTGCATCATGCGACCCACTTCTTTTTACTATGCTTCCATTGGTGAGTACAGAGCCTGTTTGGCTTGTTGCAGTGTTGGTAGAAGACGACGTGCCGTTCAGTCCAGAGCAAGACATCTCAGACATGGGCTCCGTTTTGATGCGTTCGCCAACGTCCCTGTAAGCATCTGGCCCTGCGGATGGAGCTCCCAGTGGACTGCTCTCTGGACTGCTCATCTACAGTGACAACACAAAGGTGCACTTTTTTAGAGATATGTTTTTATGGTGCATAACTTAAACCTGCCACTTTAACACTGAAACCTGCAAGAACATTAAAGCTGGGCAATAAATCTTCAATTTTGTTCACACCAGATCTGATTTTAATTGACTTTTTTCTTTCCTCACTTTCTTTTAAATAATAAAATGACAGGAAATATTTTCAAAAAAGTGGCTTTTATTTCAGTCAATCATTTTGTGAATTTGTTGAATTCACAAAATGAATTGTGATGGGGCCAGGCTACGAAAATATTTATTAAATTACGAGAATATAGCTAATATACTATTAGCAGAATAAAGATATAGTTGTACTTGAAAAACATCTTAAAAATACAAGAAAAAAAGCTTTGCTGAATTTATTAGGATGTGATGAGTAGTTCTTTCTTGGAAATAGACACGAGCTGTTGTGAACAAATATTTTAGTAATGGAGAATTCTATTGGTTATTCTTATGATTTATTTAGTAATCGGATAAGAAAATTATAAGATAAAATATTGGTAAATCTCACATAACAACTGTGTTACTACAGATATCAACATCAGCCCAATTTTTCATATTTGAGTTCCCCTAATAGTTACTTTTCTGTAGTTTAGAGAATGAACTCATGACAATAGTAGCTCACTTTCTAAGTTAATCTGAAGAAAAATTATACAAGAATCGGAAATTACATTCAATGTAATAAAGATGCTCACAAATACGCTTAGAAAAAAATGTCTATACTCCAGCTTTTTGTTTATGTATTCATCTTCAGTTAATTCAACAGATTAACTCATCTTGCCCAGACATTTATGTTCATGTTAGCTTTGTACGTCACCCACAGAAACTCGTCTACCAGCTATGTACCGCCATTTGTTGAGATCAGGAGAATATGAAATTTATTTTCAACTACATCTCCGCAGTGTTCAGTGTATCCTGTATAAATGCACCTGCAGCGCTCTTCCCCACCGTTCGCTCTTAACCGCCACCAGGCAGCAGCTCAGGGAGGAGAAAAGACTACTGTACTCCAGGTATCACGCCAGTTATTTTAAGGATGCATATTGGTCCCCGATAAAAACTTGAACATCATCATCAATTAATAAAATCCTCCCAGACCGAACTTGAAAATTGGACGTTATGCTGCAAACACTTAGCTTTCGTCAACAACTCGGGTGGAAGTGAAGCTTTGAGGCAGATCAATTTTCCTCGAGGAATTTTAATGATTGAGGTACTGAAAATAATTTGTGATTTAGAGTATAACATGTATTATCTCTAAAACTTATGCCAATGTATAACTTCACAAGATGCTCAATATTCCTCATTTTAATTTTTAGTTATTTTTATTGATGGAGCTCTCAGAAAATTACCAATTTATTCTCATTAAATGTTTTTAATCTGGTAACAATCCGAGGGCATTCTTGTAATATGTTAATATCATGTTGTTATGTTATTTTTGTTAAGAAATTCAAAGTTGAAATAAATAGAAGCTGTAAAACATGCTTGTCAAACAAGATGGCCGCCTTGGGTGTACTGACATTTATCGCCCAGCCTTAATGAAAGTATATACAAAAGAATTTTGACCTAGTTATCTGACCAGTAACTATATTTAAAACGAAAACATTCATTTACATCCTGCCTGGGAATGGTTGGCCGTACCATGCAGGCGCTCCTCCCAGCATCTTTGCCTCGCTCAGTCTTCACAGAAGAGGAGCAGCTGTAGTCATCCTCAGTGCAGGGTTCTTTCTTCACCTTCAGCTGCTCTGCAGCAGATCCACCACCTGTCCCCGCTCTACCAGCAGAGCTAGAACTGAAAACAAACAAAATCCAGACATCAAAATATCAGTGAACCTGATAAAACTCACCATAAAACTAATACTGCTCTCTTTATGCCTACAGATTATAAATCCACTAAGGCCCATGTCAGACTGTGGCTAGATTGATTTTTTTCCTCTCCAATCAAAACTCTGTGAAACCTATGCTAAACCATAGGTTTCACATGGTGAAAACCTATGGTTAAAAACTAATTTCTTCAGTTTTTAATTCGTAGCTTACTGGAAACGGGGGGCAGGACAAACCGAACATAAACAAGCCATAAAAATGCCTGCTGCTGTTTTTGTTTCCACTAGGGCTGCAAAATGTTATGAAAACATAATATTTGATGATACTGGTAAATGTTTCAATAACACAATGACCAGCAAAAAATAAATAAACAAATATTTAAAATGTTTGTCTTTCTGCTTTGGGTTTATAGCAAACATCAAGTTTTCCAGCTACTGGGGGAAAAAAACTAACATTTTCATACACTAGAGATTGCCATTGAAACAATTCAGCTGTAGTTTTTTTTAACAACTTCACCAACTTTACATCCTAAAATGTTTGTTATACTGGATTAGTGTCACCGAATATATAGAAATGCACAAAGAATGCATGGTTTGAGAGCACAATGCAAAAATGTATATTTCTAAGATTAAAAGAACCTTTTGAAAAGATCCCTTAAGCAGACATTTAACATAGTTTTCACTAAGTTCACATTTCTGCATTAAACATGGCTTCTGTGTTGATCTGATTTATTATTCTAATCTTAAATGTGGTGTTTTCACCAGCTGAAAGCACAAAAATCAATAGAATTAACCAAAAAAGACACCAGTCTGTGTGTAATTAGTTCATATATTATTACTAACATAGAAAACTGATTAAATAAATTAACTTTGCAATAATATTCTAAATTATTGATTACGGCTGAATTTTACATGCTTTCATAACAATGTGGAAAAATGTGGATAATTTTAAGATTTTTAAGAACTTTGCTGAAACCATCTTATTAAAAATATATTTATATTCCCACAATCTTGACAATGTTGCACAAGCGGTAGTTAAAAGTACATGGAAACATGCATGTTCAAGTTCAAGTAAAACAAATACTTTTGAAAATCAAAAAAATTAAAATAAGATACGACAAATAGGAGCAAAAGTACAACACAAGCAAAAATATGCTGTATAGTTATTAAAAATGGCATAAGTAGTTTAAAAGAAATGTGCAACCGAGTAGGACAATTTAAAAAAAATGTACTGGATTTTTATATTTGTGCGTAAAAAACAGCAAGCAAGTATTTACAAGAAATACACAAAAACTCTACAAAAATCAGCAGGCTTGAATAAGCAACAGCAGGAGTGTCATAAGAAGTTGGAAAAAACTGCAAATATCAGCAAAGTCATAAACTTACTGAGTAAAAGAAACACCTCCGTACTAAAGATATATTTCATATCTTGTGTTGCTTTGGGCTTCAACATTCTTATAAAAACTAGATCATACTGCCAGCACTTGGTCTGAATGTTTCTTCCCACAGAATTTCTATGGAGTAATCAAAGAAATATTTCTCCCTCTGGAGGCTTCAGATGTGAAAAAGTAACACTAAATCCAACTAAAATGCAAATGTTTAAAGGCTGATGGAATACATTTTGTTTAAGGACAGCCTGAAATATTACATTCAGAAAAACCAGAAGAGACACTGAATTTTCCCAGGTGATTCTCTCCAAGTCTCTGCTGCCCTGCAGACACCAAGTGCTTTTTTGGCTCTTAGTTTGGCTTTCAGTGACCGATTCTATAAATCAAAGACATCCTTCATCTTTACAAGAGAAGTTCTTTGGCTTTTCTGGACACGTGCCTGTGTTCATCATTCTGCTGCACAATGAAATGCTCTCCCCCGGTCTGACTAAGAGCACATGAGCATACCTCATCTGAGATTATTACTTCCAGCAGGAGTAGAGCCATCAATAAATTTCTACAAGCAGGAAATGGTGAGAAGTTGTTGGACACACAGAAGAGGAGCTCTTTCTAACTAAGGTGTTGTTCCCTTTTCAGCACGCTTCAATCTTCTTTGCATGCCGAGAGGAATTGACGTTGGCTTCGACTGTCCATTTAGTTTTCTTTTGCGTATTTGAAACAAGAAACCTGCTTTTTGCACTTTCATTTGTTCTGCAATGGTGAGATTGTAAAAAATACCTTTTCCCATGTCTCTAACAGAATTTGTGCTAATTTAAGACTTTTTAGGACATTTTAAGACTATTAGGAATGAAATTAAGGACTTTTGCCAGTTGCAAAAAGAAATAAAAAAAGACAATTGTCCAATGTAATTAACATTAAAAATACACCTTGATTTTTAAAACTAATTTAAGACTTTTTAATGCCTTAATTTATACTGTATTAAGCTAACAAGCATATCTACCTACAACTCAAATCCCAGGGGAAGACAACTGGTCTTCGTTCCCAAGTTATATTTGAAGCTCTGATTTGTTGACGCTTCCTCCATTTCCGCAAAAAAACCCTTTTCATTGCGTCACAAAGCTTCCCGTTGCATTACCTGCCTCTGCTGCCTGTACTTGACGTACTGGAAGGTCGGGCCGGTGTGTGAGCGTTGGATAGACCTGCCAGAGAAGAACATGGACTGTGTTGTGATGAAGTTGCAAACTTGACTTTTTATACCTAAACAGTTCATGGGGGTGAGGGGCTTAAAGTATGACTCTCTTTGAGCATGCGTATACCTGACGATCCAGGAGAAAGGGTCGACAGTCCGGGAGAGGGGTTCATATCTGTTGAGCCCAGCTGGTGTTGTTGGCTGGCGGAGATGCAACGAGAGAGGAGGTATCCGAGATTGCTGGAACCAGCATCTTCCAGCTGACAACAAAAGTCAGAGTTTAGGAACGTGTCAATGAGTGCAGACGCAGAGAGTTTGCAACTGTGACAGTTATATTACAATGGCATCTGGTGGTTATTCCAACTCCGGGTGAACAAAGAGAGAAATTTTTACATGACAAACTGCATTAAAAAGTTTCAACAAGATTTAGCTAATAGATCAAATAGCATAGCTGCACAATAGAGCAATCAGTGCAGTATTACAATAAAGAAGGACTATTTGAAAACAATATTTGGAAGGCTGTAATATTTGAGGGCCATTACTTAGCATTTCATTCATCAGATTATTAAATATTATGAAGTAATATTTTCCTAATGTAATGCAGTACCTAAAAACATCTAGGACACATTTAAGGTAAGTAAAGAGTGTGATTTAGGTTTAGGTTTTATGAAAGCACAAGCTTGATGAGTGTAACAGGTTTTATTGAATAAGTTTAACAAAAATAAAAACATTAATATTTATGTCAAAATCTAGTTGAAACTGATTTACAACTATGGCTACGCAGGTACATTAGTCTTTCAGTTTACACTTCTGTTCCAAATAATCACAAAATCAATTAAATTAATAGAAAAATATATTATTATTCATATTTAGTTGAGCCATTCACCTTCCACTAAAACGCACAGAGAAATTTGATGTAAAACACAAAATGCTGATTTGGGTTTTAACTGAACAAATTAGAATTTTTGGGACTTTTCACTTATAAACTGATGTTCAAGATGACAAAACGGTGAGAAACGGAAGCCAGTTTAATCACTGCAGATTCCTCTCTAGGTGTGCATGAGGCGAGCTGCTCAGTCAAGGGTCTGGCTACTGTCAGAAAGACGTGTGAGAGCGCAAAGAACGGCTCATTAAAAATCACATAAGATTAAAAATACTAAATTTATGAAGCTGGAGAATATTGTTTCTGTATGTTTAATCCACTCAAGGGTAAATCTTGTAATCATGTCAAGAAGAAATGTGGTAAGAATATGCTAATGTTAGCATATTCTCTCAAACTCCAATCTATATGAATCAGTAGAAGAATTAAAGACTTTAGTTTTGTACAAGTTAAATTGTCCTCTAGAAATTATCCAAGCTACACCTGGTAACACATTACGTCAGCTTTCTAAAACTCAGTAACGCTGTCACTTTTAAAACGTATTCTTCTTACTCCATTTATATAAAACATTTGTGTTGTCTTGAATATGAAATTTAAAGTGTTGAAATTAGGGGTGCACTGATTGCAGTTTTATAGCCGATCTGACCTGAGTGATCTGAGTGCAGCAGTAAACAGATTTCTTATTTTATATAAATGCGAAAATAAATATTTTTGAAACCTTTCAAATTAAAAATACATGTTTATTATTACAAAGTGTACAGTAATGGCTTAAACAGTGACATGCAAGTGTGCCTGTATCATCAGAAAATTCTAATCAATGTTCAGCTTAGCATAATCATTAGCTAAAACTAATAAAGTTGTTTACAATCTAGGAAGCCTATTTCCTTAAATGCAAAAATCAGACAATGGCGAATGAGAAATAAACAGTTTAACCAACATTCTGTCCAGGGTCTGTTTTGTTAGCATGCAAAAGATTAATTAACGGGGCATGTGTAACAGGGTTTTAATGCAACAATGTTGTAAATGTGAAGTTTGTCAAAATTTGTACATTTGTTCTTTGACTTTTTTTTTTTTTATACGTTTCCCCTTTTTCTGTTGATGTCTGTTACTGTGGGGACAGAAGCTGCTACACTGGCATTAACCACCTACTTGTTTTATTATTTTCTAAAGAATAAATACGATAAACTTGAATGTATCTGCCGTGGAGTCAGCCTATTGGATCTGAGACGAGCAAAGAAGGGTTACACATGTTTGTATGTATCTTATGGCAACAGTGATTATTAATGTTCAATAAAACACCATCCCTGTTTGCAAACTATTACTGCGAACGCAAAATAAGAATGGAAAGGACAAGGTAGCAGAATAATAGGACATTTTAACGACAGACACAGAAAGGGACAACACTTAATTTAGTCAAATGTAGCAGCACATATGTGCAAAATTTAGATGAATTAAAATTTAATTACCTATATATGTGGCCTTTAAGAACACAATGTCTTAAAATAATAAACAAAAAGCTGTCTAAATATAAACTATAAGTGACCTTCTCATTGTATCACCTATAGGACAGACTAAACGTATTCTGGAGTGTAAATAAATGAATACTCTGATTCCTGATACCTGCCTGGTTTCTTCCACCAACCTATGCCTTTTTCTCTGCAAGTCATAATCTCTCCTTACCTGAGAAGACCCTGCATCACCGTCCTGCTGCTGGCCTCTGGTCTAATTCTTCCTCCCTGACTCTTTGCTCTTTCTATTGTGGCAATAAAGATTTCTTTTAAAAATGCGGAAAGCACAAGTTCTGCACTGAAACTACAGAGGATTGGATTTATTCCTAGCATTAAATAACCAGCAAAGGATGCAACATAGGTAACAACAGCATCAGTTGTTCTTCCAGCTTAACATGATATACCAGCGTGGAGTAACTAGCCATCATTTAGATGACATTATCTGCAGGCAGCAGCATTTCTTAGCTTTCATGGTTTTTTACTGGCTCTGGCTTAAAACAAAACAACTTAAAACATAAAAGAAAGTGTCCTGAGTTTTAAGTTTCCTTGTAGTGCAAAAAAAAACAACAAAACCCCCCCCCAAATGCAGCAGCTTGGAGGGTACTTAAATGTAAGTGAGATCGGTGGAAAGTATCGTTGTCACATGCATCGGCCGATTGCCCAAATTTAAAGAAATCGGGGTTGATACGATTGAGGGGTCCACTCCTCGGGGAAATATTATCTAAACCACTTTTTTTCCTTCGTTTTTTTTTTTTTTTTTTTTTTTAGAAATCCTGAAAATTGATTGCAATATTAAAAACAAAAAAATATTAACTGAAAAAATCCCATGTTGTCAAGACAAAATAGATGCAGTGCATTTCTAATACAGTGATTAACAAGGATGATCGTACAGAGGTAGAGATTTATCACAATATTTTGTGCCATTTCCTGTGATAATGACAAAGTGCTTTAAAACCTATGTAGAAGGAACAACCTACTAATTGGTAATAGTTGCATTAAGTAGTGCACTTGTATCACTTAATGCACAACTGTATTTAATTGCATTTTTTAAGATATTGATATTTGTTGGTGCCTTTATGGAACTAACTGCAAAAATACCAAAAGTAATAGTCTTGAAAACATTTAAATGCTGCAATAAATCCAAATTCCTACAGTATAAAGTATTTCATAGGACCAATAATGGTATGAAATTTGTTATAATATTCATCATCTTACCAATAGATACCGGTATATGCAAATCTAATTGCAACAAATAATCAGAATTTCAGTACTGAGCAAAAATAATTGAGATTGTTATTTTGCTTCTTATCAAGAAGTCCTAAAGTTCACTTATAGGCCAATATAAGAGCTATGGATGTAAGAATCTGTTGTGCCAAATAGTGGGACCGTTAGGCCGCAGCATAAGCACTCAAATTGTTCACATTATCACACCTGCAAATCCTTGAATACAGCTGGATTAAGCCATGTTTTTGCTAAAGTGTTTTGACAAATCTAAATTTGGTTTTAAAAATGTTAATTTAAAAGTATGTCTAACCCACATAAAGTGGGGATAGCCCTTTAAGGAATGGAGATTGGGTAGGCAGGGTTGTCTGCCTGGCCAATGGGAAGTTTGGGTTCCATGAATGTATGGACCAATCAGAGAGTGGAATGCCACAGAGGTTCCGCCTCCTTCCTCGTGTTGGCAGCGTTGGTGGTGTGCCCTGATGAGACAGCTGAGACATCGTGAGAGTCTTTTGATATAATTTTAATGTTACTTACCGACTTTGAATGAATCTTTTTTTTTTGTAAATAGTTATTGTTTATATTCCAACTTCTAAGCTAGAAATAGCTGAAAGCTTCAGAAAACTGAACTTCAGTTTTTCTGCCGTTAGAGCCGTTAAGATCAGTTGGAACTGTTAGCCCTTTCTGGCAGTTGGTTGGCAGTTTGTTCTCCGTTCAACTGAAGGTAAAGCCTAAATAATAATCTATTTTTACTTTATTAAATTCATATTGTTGAAGTTA
>CAEGAD010085813.1:0-56991 GCA_903067055.1 Poeciliopsis paucimaculata | reverse complement strand
TCATTTTCCCATCAATCCCATTTTTTAGATAAATCATTGAACAAAGCTCTCTCTGTGAATTGTTCAAAGCTTCTGTTATTGTTTCAGGTCAAATTTATCTTTGAACCTTGAATCCAACAATTATTTTTTTTCTCCATCTCGATTCTCTAAGAAGCTTCTGTTAAGTAAACGAGCGACTGTCTCTTTAAGAATGCTCTTATCAGGCCTCGCCGGGTTATTTATTACAGGAGGTGATGCAGAGCCCTGCGGCTGTATAACGCTTGTGTAACGCGCTCCGAGATTCAATCAGAGTCCCAGAAACAGTCCCACATCACATCCACTCAACAATGCCTCATCAGGTCGAGACAATCCACACTCCCCAAAGCAGAGGCTCTCCTAGAGCGATCAATTAACGAGTTAATTTAATCCCACAACCACAGAACCGAGGTCCAATACACATCAGTGACGTTTGGTGCAGTTCTCACCTCGGTCCGCCTCAGCCTCTCCACCTGGCAGGTATGGTGAGGGTTTGGAGGGTGGAGGGGGTCCTCTTGAGTTCAATCTCATTTTCCTCTCTGGTTAATTAAAGAGCAGCTAAGGGCATGTTTATTCTGGGAACATTATCATCTCCCAGAACGAGATGGATACAATTCAAAAGATCAAAGTGGCAGAATATTAAGATGCAGCAAATTGATTTCAAAATTTCAAATGGATTTAGCTCTATAGGGTTTGAGCTTCTCTTTCTGTGATTCCTTTATATTGTGGGTTGATTATAATTTTTTATTCTTATTTTTTGTATTATTTTAACACTACATGAAGCTCAGACACACACCACTTAAAATTAAAACACGTTTCATTTTCGAGGAAGATTTAAGGTGACACATTCCTCACAGTTTTCATACTGGTAACTTGACCTATTAGAATGTCTCCAATCCAAAAACAGCTGGCAGATATTTTATTTATTTCATTTTTATTTTGACAGAATTTATTTGATGCCGTTTGAGTCCAACTTATTGCTGAGAGCGCTCTGCTCATGTGGTTTGTCCTCTGTGTGGCAAAGAAACAAGAACAAAAAAAAAAGGAAAAAAAAGCGTCGGTCAGGATAAAGCAGCAAAACTGAACTAGTGTCATTTTTAAATGTGTTCAGTTAAAACGTGTCGCTTTGGCTAAATCTGCAGATCAACGTTACCTTCAGCAAGGCCCTGAGCTGTGTTTCTGTTTGTTTGTTTGGAATATTGGAATGAATATAATTTTAGAGTCATACTCTGCCTCCTTCTGAAAAAAAACAAATTGGAAATAGGAATTTTTCCTGTCTTTAAAATACATATATACTATTTTCATTCTGAGAAAAGAAAAGAAGATATTTCAGTTAATAAAACATAATGCTTGTTTCCTCATGGTTTTAAAGTCAGAAAATAATTATGTGCCAAATAAATAAATCTATAGAAAAAGTTTCAAGCACAGGAATCCCTCAAAATAGGGGTTGAGGAAAAGATTACTGACAGAATAAATGGTACATACAGTTGTTTAAGTTATAAGAAACATACAGCTCTTGAAAAATGTAAGACACTACCGCACTTAGTCCCACTCAAAACCTGCCAGTTTTTCCACCAAATATCAATTTCTGAACTCTTCCTGAGTTCAAACTTGTTGTTGTTGTTTCTAAATGAATATGAACTTGTTTTGTTTGCATCATTTGAGGTCTGAAAGCACTTTATCTTTTTGTTGTTGTTGTTGTTGTTGTTGTTGTTGTTATTTTTGACCATCTCTTATTCTCTGGAAAAATAAATACATTTTTGCCTGGAATATTTTAGACATGTTGACATAGAAGAAAAGAACAATATTCATTTTACTCAAATAAAAAGTAAAATCAGAGAAAATGATCATTTTAAGGGGTTGCTTAATTTTTTCCAGAGCTGTAGAAATATATTTTATGTTAAGAATCCAGCTTTGTTTTTTGTTTTTTGTTTTTGTTTTTTTGTTTGTCTTTTTTTTTTTTTTTTAGAAAAAAAAACAGGTTTCTACGGCCTCCGTTCTTAAGGGAGTGGACAGACATAGAGGACTCGGTCCATGGCTGGGAATCGAACCCGGGTCGACCGCATTGAGCAGCAACAGTCACGCTTCTCACACAGACCTATTGTTTAAGGCCCAATACATTACCAAACAGTCAGTCGTCGTTATTTATTAATTATTTTTTTCCATGCTAATTGATATGCGGTGATACGCAATCCTCAGCGCATGCGCACGATGCCTCCCTCTCAACAACTTAACTATGAACCAACTCCATCTAAAGTGAGGAGTGGAGAGCGGCCCAGCCCGGACTTAAGGGCCGCTCTGGCTGCGGCTCGAAGGAGGAATTCGGCCGGCTGGAGGCCGGAGCCCGTCCTCTGTCAGTGCCGTGATGGATGATGGGGGAATCCAGGATCCTCCTGATAACCTTCCTCCCATAGCCTCCCCACCTTCACCCCCATTCTTCTGTCTCTCCCGGCTCTCTGCTAGAGCAGTTTGATCTCCGCATCACTCGGAGCGGAGGAGACAGAGCGTGGGGTTACATTCCTCCGCGGGTTATTTATCACGCACTGGCCTGGAACCGGTGACCCGGCACCGTCCACGCTCTTACTGTTCAATGCCGAACTCAGATGGGGACGTTGTGATGTTCGAACTGATCCAATGAGCATCAGGGAGCACTTTGGTTATCTGACGGATGTCTCCTTCCTTCCGTCAGAGCTGATGGACGACATGCCGACAGAGGGCAGGGAATGCGTGAACTGCGGCTCCGTGTCCACGCCGCTGTGGCGCAGAGACGGCACCGGGCACTACCTGTGCAACGCCTGCGGCCTCTACCACAAGATGAACGGCATCAACAGGCCGCTGATCAAGCCCCAGAAACGGCTGGTAAGACAGAGGGAACCGAAAAATTATTATTATTATTATTGTTGTTGTTGTTGTTTCTGAGCATACATAGACCCACAGATCGGAGGATATAAAGGGCTATTATTTATATATTGAATCTATCTTCCATAATATTATATTGATATATTGAAAGATAGATAGCTACAGTAATTTCCTAGCAATCTGGCTTGGAAATAAGATATTTAAGCCAGAAAGGTAATTATTATGAATGTCTTTTTTTGGACAATTCAAGAGAAAAACAAAATGCAATTTAAGGACACAATCAAAACGATAAAATAAGGATAACTCGTAAGTTGTAATTTGTCCTGTTGGCAGTTCCAAATATGTTTTCAATTTGTGCGTTAATTACTTAAAAAAAGAACAGGAATAAACTAATCGATGAGAAAGAACTTATGAACATCTTAATCAAAAAGCAGCTTCTCACCAGTTGTTTTCAGAATGTGGATGATGAAATAGCTGAAATCTCCGAAAGATGATTTACAGTCACTGGGAGAAAACATTCCTTACTTTAATCTCAGAAATTGATTATTCTTTTTTTCCACAGAAGTTTTTTTATTTATTTTTTTTTATTTTAAAAAGTCAAAAAGTCTTTCCCTCTAATTATTTTCCGTATAGGCTTCAGCCATTTTTACCAGCTGTATTTTCATAACACCTTCCAGAATTTACTCCTCAATGTCATTTTAATATGAACTTGCCGATTGCTAAATGTTGCTTAAGCGGTTATAAAATGCTAGTGCAGTAAAATTTGGAATGTTTGTAAATGTTGTCCAGTGTGTTTTTTTGGGTGCAAGCCAAGTCTTCACAGCTCTGTTTTATTTCTCCTCATTTTCACAGCAGATGTGGTTGTGAGCCTCCACTGTGGGCATTTCTCTCCCTGTTTTTATTTGTCCTACGCTGACCTTGTCCTTGATATGTGCCGTTTTTAGACAAGGCTCTTTGCAAGCCCCGCAGCTTTTAGAACTGAGAGCTAGAAGAGAAAAAAATAAGTTATTTATGTTTTTTGCGACAAATTATTAGAGGAGAGTCTGAAGCTAACGAGCCTTTTTTTGTGTGTGTGTGTGCTGCAGCAGACCACGTCCCGCCGGGCCGGCCTGTGTTGCACCAACTGCCACACCAGCACCACCACGTTATGGCGACGCAACGCTGAAGGAGAGCCCGTCTGTAACGCCTGCGGCCTCTACATGAAGCTGCACGGGGTAGGTCACACCAACACCAACACTCCTTTAATCAACTCGCTGCGTCGGGGAAGACAAAGCCTCACAGAGGGCATGGAGGTCGCTGCGATGTGTGGGAGAAGGGCTTGTGTGAGATGACATAACACACTCTGTGGCTCCTGTTGTGTTGGGGTTTGGGAGGGAAGCCCAGCTCATGTGTTGCTGTACTCCCTCCAGGTGCCCAGACCTCTGGCCATGAAGAAAGAAAGCATTCAGACAAGGAAGCGTAAACCCAAGATAGCGAAGACTAAAGCGTCCACAGGTTGGGCCCCACGCACAGAAATTGGATTGGTCAAATCATAAGCAGTCTTGAGGGCAGGAAGAAAAAAAAAGAGCATTAAAAACTGGACACAACATAATGAGAGTGAATGATTTTCCTGTTTTGTTTTTAGGCTCCATCACCTCTGACACTAGCTCCCCGTCCTCCCTGTCAGTCTCCGAACACGCCTCCACCATTAAAAGTGAACCCAGCATGGCCCCGTCGCCCTACGCAGGGCAGACCATCACATCTGGCTCTCAGGTAACCCTTCCTCCCATCACATTCTTCTGACACTTCATACAGGATGGAGAAAACAAGCGACACTAAATCTTTTGACTTAGCGAATTGGTATGATGGAGAAAAAAAAAAACTGATAACTTTTAACAACGCAACGTCTATCACTCCTTACAGAATATGGCTGAGGAATATTTAATGACCTCCCCAGTATTTGTCAGGGTTAGGGACCATAGCTAAAATTCACAACTGCTTTTACCCCTTTTAAAAATGCTTATAACAGCAACTCTTAATAGTTTACACACCAAATATCTTGTTATGCATCAATGCACACAGTGGAAACTTCTACAGCAGAAGTTAACATCTACGGTTTTTGTTATCTGCGCTCCAGAGGTTTCAGCCAATCAGCGGCACGAAAAATGAACGGCGCTCTCAGATTGGCTGCTTTGAAAGCCAATGGCGTGTAAGCTAGAATTGCACCTGGGCATTACATCTTCCAAGGATGCATTTTCTTTTAAATATGTTAGATATGCTCTCACCAAAAAATAAAGCTGCGAAAAGATTCATTTAACAATTTGAACCTTCAATAATTCCAGAGTTAACTGGGGACAATCATTTTTCAATTCAAATATTATACATTAAAATAAATGTTTTTGTCAGATACAAAGAAAATTACTTAAATAGGATATTTTAGCTGTGTGCAAGCAATAGTGTAATGTCTCTCCTAAGATGTTTTTGTTACATATCTAGTAAGAGTTGTTTTTTTTAGTTAATGAAGCTTTTGTCTCCTTCCTTTCTGCAGACCGCCTCTCAGCTGGACGGTACGCCATCCGGACATGCGGACATTAAATACGAGGATTATCCTTTTTCTCCGACGTCGATGGCTCCACAGAATTCCTGGTGTGCTCTGACTCAAGCATGAGCATCCCCAGACAATAGGACTAGCTTTCCGGCTAACTCTTAACGTCACCGAAAGGACAATCCTCTTCATCCTGAAGCAACTTCCACTGACTCTGAAGCTGTGGGAAAAAATGTTCTAATATGGACCAAAACGGGCAGAATGCAAAAAGAAAAAAAAACTACCTACGACCAAGTAATCTTGGATTTTTATTGGAAACACTGGCTGTAAATGACAAACCAGGAGCGGATTGTAATAGGACTTTCAAAATGCAATCTGCAGCAAACTTATAAACAACTTAAGAAGAGCTAAGAACTAGGACTGATGTCCGTCCAGCAAGCTATATCTCCTCAATACATCCAACATCAACTACCTATTTCCTGATAAAAAAAAAAAAAATGTTTTTGGAGAAACATTACACTAAACAGAGGACATCAATGCAAACACGTTCAAGTGGAATGCTAAAAGATAAGAATATAATAACCCAATTTCAGAGCTGTTAAATAATTTTATTGTAATTTTTTTTTTTTTCCTCTTAGTTGTTGCTTTGTGTCCATCCTCTCTGCTTTTAAAAACAATTCCAGTGGGTTATTTTTCAGAGAAATCTAAAAAAAAAAAAAAAAACAGACTGAAAATAACTCTTTATGGCTGTTGAACATGTCTCATTACCAGCGTGTAGATGATTAACGTTTACAGGCACATTATTTATGTTGAGATAAGGACAGTTAAAAGTCATTGTGGACACTATGACCGGTTGTAAAGCGCTGCTCACCGTTTTGCTCACAGAACGGCTGTTTGCGCCTGAGCTACAAGGCTGGCATTGTCTTAGGCTTGCTTTAGCAGAACAGCGGAGAAAAAAGGTTTTGTAAATGTCAAACGGAAACGTCCAGCTACCGAATGTTTTCCATTTTACTGATTCAACCGTGGTTAAAGTGCAATGAATCAATTTTTCTTTTAAACTTTTTTTAAGGCAAAAAAACAAAACAAAAAAGCAACCAGTGTGACATGATTGTAATCATAATGTAATTATCCGTGTTTGGTTGAATAAGAGGATGTGTGTGGATTTTCTGAAGAGCTTTCTGTTGCTGTTTTATTTTTTTTTGATGATATTTGAAATCTGTCCAGGTAAATAAACGTATTATATAATTTTATATAATTAACGTACTGAACACAGATTTTTTTTTTTTTAATTCCACACATACACAGGTTTGAATAAGTAAGCCTTTTACTTTTATGGCACCTTCAAGATGCAAACATCACAGCAATTCACAATAAATTGATACGACAACCAAACAGCAAATAGTACATAAAACCCCGAGACATTCGTGAAAAGATTACTTTTAATAGCATCTGAAATAAACAAAAATCCAGTGTATTTGCATCTACAGTAGACTCCTATGTGGAAACCCAAAGTTTTTGTGTCAGAGGCCTGGCTGCGGTATTCTGCTGCATAACTTTTAAAGAATCCTCCCATGCAAACAACTGTCTGTTATCTTGATTTTAAAAAGGGCATTGCTTTTTTTTATGTATATGCAACCAAGAATATATAATAAATGAATAAATTCTAGACAAATGTAGCCTGAACCTAGACTATGAAAGTTAAGGGTATTTGGCTCATTGGTCAGTCCCAGCAACCTTTCAGTTATATTTAGATATCAACTGGTGTCTATATGTCAACGTTGTTTCACTTTTCAGTGAAGGCCCCTGAGCTCATCATCTGGACCTTTTCATTTTACCCCATTTTTAATTTTTTTAAAAATAAAACATTATCTTTGTTTTCTCAGCTGAAAATGTAAAGCCACATTCTACCCCCCACTTTTTCACATTATCATTCCTCACTTGGAGCTACTTAAAGCGGCAGTATTTTGTAAAATATACTTTTTCTGAGATTTAAGCCATGTTATAATGTTATTCCCTCAACAAAAACATGCCTGGAGTGTTGCCCTCATGCTTGGCTGCTGCCACGGGAGATTAAAAGATTTCTCATTCGGCCTTGGAAAACAGGTGATAGGCACCAAAGCTCCTCTTTCCCATGTGCAGCTCCACCTCAGCGCTGGAGTTTCCAAGCGACCTTGCTTTCACCTCACAGGGCAGTCCTCCCTCTTGACTCCCCCACCCAGCTCCTTCAGACTAGCCAGCAGCAATTAGCAAACACCTGATGTAACTGCATATCTGCTGAGCTCATTATACGAGCTCCTTCTCAGTGCGACTCAGGCAAAAAAAAACCCCAATAAACCGCTGTTAAGGGGTTGGTAAAGGAGAGATGTCCTGAAGGTGGAGTTTCAGGGAAGGAGCAGCAGTTTTTAAAGAGACAGAGGCCCGATTTCAAGCCGATAAATTAGGAAGTAAAATTACTTGTATGTCATATTTGATATATGCAGGATTTTTAAAACAATTGAAGTTAACATAGTTACTTGATTGTGCTTTAAAATGGCACTTAGAGCCTGCAAAACACATATTACAGTCTCTAATAATATAATCAATATTTCTACCTCATAACCATAATGTCGCATTATCAGCAAAATATGGTTTCCCAAAACATATTATGTTCTAAACAAAACATCAGATCCATCACTACTCTTCATCTACAAAAACCGCTTTGACATGATCCCATTATATTTCTTGTCTAAAAATATATTACCCTTGTTTATTTTTACCACCCTGCCACTGAATGTAACATAGTTAGTTGACTGTGCAATAAAATGGTACTATATGTCTGCCTGTAAAATTCATAATATTGCCCCTGTAAGAACTTATGCGACAACATGAAGCAAACAGAAGAAAATCTCATAAAGCAAAACATCACGCCGTCCTGCACAGAAATTCAAGAACTGATGAGAAACAAAGTCTGAGGCTTAGAGACTTCAGTGGATCAAAGTGCCACATCATCCACTGTTGGAGAAAAGATGAAATATCTGTGAACATCTTGTGGAGCAGCCGGTCCATCAGAGTTACTGGATGTCACCAAACAACGGCGGACACATGAGGTGCTGCAGGTCTCACCTTCCTCTGTTGAGGTCAGAGTTCATAGTTCAACAATAAATAAGAGATTGTGCAAAAAAAAAAAAAAAGGCATCCAATGAAGCGTTTCAAGCTGAGAAATCACTGCTGACTGCATACTTTACTTTTATTCTTGCATATTTTTGTCTGACGTCATTATTGGATGATCTGAAACATTTGATTGTGACACGACATCAAAAAATGGAGAAAATCTTTAAGATGGAAAACACTTCAATTTATTCAGTTTAGTTTTTGTTGTTTGCAACCTACCAAACATAAAATTCATGCATTGCGTCATCAATGCTGCAGAGGAGGTTTTGCATCTCTAATGACCATTGATGTACAGACACATATTTGCCTGTACTGATTTAAGCTGTGGCGTTCACTGTCATACGTACAGATTTGTAAACTCTCATGTGTTTGTGTGTACAAGCAGGGTGTGTTCTCCAGCAGTGCCGACCAAAGGTTGACTTCCAACTCCCCTTTATGGCGGCCGGGTCCAAACTGGCCACACAACTGAGGGAAATACGGGCCTGTCAGCAACACGGCCGCCACTTTACTGCCTCCATGGCGACATCGAGGCACCAATGCACCAGCAGCACTGCCCAGGTTTATGACTGTTGGGAAAGATGTAGTGTTATCTTTTGCCAGCTCAGGACCACTGTGAACACCCCGGAGGTACACATTTAGAGGATGAGGAATGGGATTTTACAAAGCCTGTTTACACAAACTGTCAGTATTGGAAACATTTGTTCAAAAACAACGGCGATATTATCTGTTCAACCAGAGTTAAGAACACATCATCATCGTGCCATTGCAAGATCCAGCATGTGAGACAATGGATGGATGGATTGAACTCACATTTATTTATTAAAAACACTAGTAATAAGCAAAACTAAAACAAATACAGGAACAAACAATGAAATCCACAAAAAACAGGAATCAGCTCCTCCACAAGGATAAGTGGGTACAGATGATGGATGGATGTTCATGAAACATCAGCTCTGACCTTACAGGTCTGGGGTCCATAGCCTGCAGGCGTGGTAACAGCCCAACACTTTTTTTCCTTTCAGTCAAAGAAGTCTTGACCCTTGGTCTGGTTGTTCTGACAAATGAGGAAATCTCTCAAAGGCTTGTTGGATAAAACAAAAAATGTTTCTCCGGAGTGTACAAGGGAAAACGTCACAGGAAAGATGAATGGACAGTTGAGTTGTGCTGCCAAAAACCCAACAGGTTGCTTGAACTATAAGTTCAGACTGTCAAACTGGACGACATCCTGTATATTTTGAAGCTTACACGTCTCTCATCTATGATGCGTTGTTTAGGCATTAAGTCCTCCTGACTCTGTGAATCTTCCTGCTACATCAGAGCTTGTCACTTAGATGCCACATACACCAGGAGATATATTGAATGATGCTTTGACATGACTAGCAAACCCTTTCATTAAAAAGTCTTTATCCACTTTATGAAACACAAATAAGTCAAGGGAAAGTTACATAGTTTATCAAGATTCTAAATATTTCTAGGAACTTAATTCATAGTCATTCGAGAATAACATATTTATTTAAAGGTTAAGACACGATTACTGACAGCTAGAGTGAGAGAGAAAAAAGTAAGCTGTTACTTTTTCACAGTGTATAAAAGAGAAATTTCATGAACCAGCAGTTTTATCTATATGTTTAACTAACAGAGGAAGAAAATAAACACACATGTGGTATTGTTAAAATGAGGCAAGTTTTACAAATTCTTCTGACAGATTTCTTTAAAAGGCATAAAAGTTCTCACATACTTCATCCGGAGAGTCGAAATCGGCTGCCATTGATGTTGTCACATGATGAAAATTGAACCATTTTGTTCCTCCTCCTCTTTTTGACACCAGTCACATTATTTCAACAGAGCTCTGAACAAAGCGTTGTGTGATTGGAAAGAATATTACTGCGGTGTTTAATGCGGAAACACACTCAGACAGTAATATTGATATTTTACTCCAACTAGTCCACTTCACCGTCTGGTTTTTGTATCCACAGGTGACATGGATACTTTTGAGGAATGTCTATTTAACAGTGATGCAATTATGTCCATTTGTATGATTCTTCACAAAGTCACTGCAAAGACTGTCAAATGGCTAAAAACTCCTGGATGAAAATCAGAAAGTGGCTTTCTACAGAGGAAGGCGGTCTGCAGAAAGGTGTGGCGCTCTGTCCATGAGCGTTTCATGAAGGTAAAACGAAGGAAGCAGGGATGTAGGGAGAATCCCAACGATGGTGTCGAGACGTACTCTGGTCAGGACAGGTGGTATGAAATATGTGTGCACATGCAAAAATCCTGTAACCACATCATTGTGCGTCAACTCTTCAGACAACGTATGGGAGAGGTGCTGAATAATAATAATAATAATGATGAGAAATGTTCTTGTTTTCTCCTTATTAAACTGGTTATAACCAGTTTTATATGGAAAAAATGAGAAAATTGTCACAACCACATACTCCTGCTGTATTTACTTCCTATCTATACAATTCACTCCATGTAAGCTGGAGTTGGAAGTGACAGTCTAAATAGACCTGAGAGAAAAATGCATGCTGAAGGTGTTACGTTTTCACGGAGCTACACACTCCTTTGTGTTTATCACATACAACCCCAAAGGCATACCTTTCCATTTGTAACTATATGTTAATGAGGAAAGTTTGTTTTTGCAAGATTAATTGAACTTTTCCTTCCATTCAAATATTTCTTTCAGTCACACATAATGCAGCCATACATTTGTCACCTCTGAAGGGGGTTTTCCTGCAGCACACATGTACTTTAATTTACTATTGTTGGGTTAAGTAAGCTAATATATTCATTTGAAGTGACAGTCAGTGCTGACAGAGAAGCCTTGGATTTGATTTAGACCTGCGGCATCAAGGCTGAGGTCAGACCAATGTCAAGGCTGTGATGGCTTCGTCTCTGTAGCAATTTTTAAAGTTGCTGTGTCAACACCCCTCAACCCCCCAATAGCTTGACTTATCTGTCAATTGCCAGGTTTCCCTTTCACTCTTCTCTGTGTTTCTGACAACTCTAAGTTCCCCCTTTTCCTCATGCTTTCAACCGTGTGAACGATATTGAAATGTTAGCTTGTGCAGCATTGCAAGTCAGTTCCTGGACAGACGTGGAGCGAATGGCCACATCAGTCCAGCGATATTATCAGCCAGCCGTATTGAGAAATGGGCTTTTTATTCTTTGTTTGCTGCTGCAGCAGGCTTTTCCTTTCAATTACAGGCTCTACCAAAAACAGGGCACTTCCTTATAGGCTGTGGTTATTTAAAGTCACCGTGTGTATGGTCTCACACACGCATATTATTCAACAAAATTTCAGCCTTTAAATCAGAACTTCCTCCTGCTGTCTTCTCTGTGATTGGCCCAGAGGTTCTGTTTTCCCCTTAGTGTGACAGGAACAAAACTGGACTCTTGTATCCTGTATCTTTCAAAAACAAAGACTGATGCCTCCCTTGGGTGGCATGTTGTTGTAAATAACAAGAGGGAAATAATAGTTTGAGCTTCTGTTGATTTTGTAAAAAAGAAATGAACAATACGTCATTTTTATGGTAGCTTCGACGTAAAGGACAAGGAAAAAGCAATTACTTCAACCAAATGTAACAGAGTGAAATAAGTAATTTTTACAGCCTGGATCTCTCCTCACTCTGATTTTAGACAGACTACAATCTTAGACAGACTACAATAACAGCACACCCCTGATAGCAACTCATTATGTAAAGCTCCAATGTCTACCACATCACCTTCTCCATCAACATACATAAGACCAAACGTCTGACAAGGAATGTTTGGTCGGATTGATCTAGCTCAATCCGCAGATTGAGCTACAAGATCATGAGAACTTGGATTAAATGAGGCGTCTTTTGTGTGCATGTGTAGTTTAATGCCATGGTCCACCTGAGTGACACTCTTAAGACCGTGGGAGGGTTAAAAACACCCAATTTTACCACCAACTGTTTGACAGCTTCACTGCATAGTTCTCTTCACGAAGAGAACTATGCAGTGAAGTTTACTGGAAATTGCAGTAAAATCTTTGCCAGCAGTGAAATGTCTTAAACGTTCCTTTTGCGCTGACTTTAATTGCTCAGTATTTGGAAGCGTGACCAACACAGATTGAATGGCTTTGTTCACTTCCTCTGCTGTCGTTGCTAAAACTGCAACCATAGGAAGACAGGAATGATAAAATACCACATACACCTGATGTCATTGTTCGCAATTCCTCCTTCTGTCTGCTGATTGGACAGGATCAGATGCATCCTCAGATATCCAGCTCAATGGGAGGAATCACAGTCAGAACACTAGTCTGGAGTGTACAGTATCACTGGGGGACTTATGTTTTAAGAACATCTTCATTTAATGAGAACATAGCATGGATGGGTCTTGCATGATGACACTGAGCCAAACACAGTGCCAAGGTAAAAGATGTCTGGCTAAAAAAGACTATTGGTGTAATTATGCCTGTTTATCATCACCATAAGTGGAAAAGTAGGCTGGACAGTTGTTGCTTTTTGCTTATTCAAAAAAAAAAAAAAGCTGGCTAGTATGTTCACTTCAGCAGCTAGTGCTTACCTACCTGTATGGTATTTTTAAATTAAGTTATTAATTTGAGCAGTATTTTTTGGTTGCTGCCACACTATGGGGAATACCATGAAAGTCATAATTTTATTGGGATCATTCTGTCCTTAAAGGTCTAAATCTTTAAAATTGACCTCTGACCCCTCCAAGAGGCTAACTATTCAATCTCCATGAGCACACATATGTTACGTTGTCAGGAAGGGATAGCGGCAGACATTTGGGGGGATTTGATTTGTTTCACCTTAGAACCTCCCCGTTCACGTGTGATTTACTGCGCCGGTCACTGATGAGATCTGCTGCAGAGGCACATCTGGTTCTAGTAATCGACAACTATTTGACAATTACTTTAAACATCATGATACCTTTAACTCTGAACCGAGTCATATCGGCACACAACCCTGGAAAACCAAACTAGATCAAACCAAAAGTGTGCAGGTATGAGTCATCAACAGTTCGAAAGTCAAAAAGAATAAGCAGGGCAAAGGTTGGAGTGCAGCAGCCCTTCCATAAACCAAAGTACATCCAACTGTAGCCGGGGCGAACAGGTGGAAAACACAGCCGCTCTCCGTGATCAAAGTTATCGTTGTAATCTAAGAATAAACCTATCTATGATGAGGGATACGCATAACATCATTCTACTATCTGACAAAGGTTTCACTCATGAACGTCTCGTAAAATAATAATTGATCGACTGACACCCTGAAGCACGAAAATTACTGCACTTGTACTTACAACTAGGAATTAGTAGTGACTGTTACCAGTCGTTGTTCTACCTTCTGTCTAATTAGTGCTTTGTGGCGGTGAATGTGTCTGTTTTAGCGCCATTGTTCTCTGCTCTGAAGGAACATGAGTATTGTTTCTCAGCATGCTTCTCATTCCTCACCTGCATGTGGCTTCTTTCTTGACTCAGGGGTCAAGAAAACCAAAATTCAGACATTTTTTTTAGATGCAATTTTTAACGTCAGAGTAAGTTTCATTGAGCTCATGGTATTTAAGTTCTCAAACAATTGTTGATTGAGGTAAAAAAAAAAAAAAAAAAGTTCTTTGAAAAATGTGGTATTTCTAACTTCAATTCTGCAAAATTAAAAGCAAAAAAATACTCAGAAGTAACAGACATGCCACTTTTAACACTTTCATTGCTTGTCGGTCGCTACAGCTGCGTTTTTATTACAAATATGAGTAAAACATGAGCCGTATTCCTGCTAATGCTGAAAAAAACGCAATTTCTTAATTGCGGTGTTTCTGCTAAATAAGAAACACAATTAAATTAACATGTGACTAAGTTTGTTCAGGCAATAAGTCATTGAAAAAACATTCTTTGGCCATCTACTCCCTTCCACTTCCTGTCCTTTTCTTCTTTGTGGTTTGCACCAGTGGCAACATCTGGTTGTTCATCATGTAACTTGTGTGAAAGAATCATTGCCTTTGGGGTTTTGCAAAGTAAACCAATTTCAATATGGCCAAAAAAAAAAAACATCCTAACACCAAGAATTTTAATTGAAAAATGAGTCTTTTCAAAACTGCCATGTTTCCATTAAGCTAATTTATTTTTGAAAAGTCGAACTGTGGAACCATATGGTCAATGGAAATGCAGCTAATGAGCTCACCTCCACCTCCTGGTTAAAGGAGTTCCTCCATTGCAGGGGTTTTGCACGATGATAACATCATTTGTCTGATTACTTTTATTTATAAAGCAAAAACTAACAGAGGGATTGGATTTGATGCCAGTTGCCACTGAAGCATGTATTCACTTTCAATATCAACACAGAACTGATTCAAAACCAAGCGTACCCCACAGTTTATAGAAACCCTGAAAACCTCACAAACATGCAAAACATAAAACCTGAAGAGATGTCATTTACTGTAGCTTTTCCATCAAAAAGTGACATTAGCTAGATACGTATAACATGTTCTGCAAGTTTTGCAGAACATGTTATCTAACATGTTATCTATAGGAAAACCTTCTCCCTTATCTAAGGAAAAACACACAGATGTATAACTACTCTACCTAGTAAAATATTGCCCTGGCTTAAAAAGTGAGCCATGCTTTGAAGCAACGTAAATGAACGCTTTAAAACTTCAGAGAACCAACCAGATAATTATTCTGCTCTTTTTCCAATGTTGTGAAGCTCCGTACTGGAGGTAGTGACTTCATCTGATTCAGATTTCTTTTAAAGAATTGTTGTTTTTACGTCATTGAGTATTTGCATCAGAAGAGTTATTAGATTAGTTATTTAGCCGAGTTTGCTTTGAAAACTGTACATATCAGTTTCGCTGTGTATTCACCGGATCCTTACCTTAAATGCTGCCAACTTTTCCACATCCGTAACTTGTTCCATAACAGACAGATAGAGGATGAAACTCATAGCAGCTATATATAAAACTATATATATATATATATATATATATATATAGATTGTTGTGACATATACCCTGTCTACATTTATACATTTATTTATGTGAATATATTTCTTACCCATTTGTCTTAAGCATGTGTTTGAAAACTCTGTGATTTTAGAACCAAACTGTCCTCAGTTTCTCTCCTCCAACATCACAACAGTGACTACAACACCCATTACTATGATGGCAAGTAACATGTGGGGAGGAAGGGGGCTGAAAAGTAACCATAAGAGGTAAAACCAGTTAGAAAATTTAGTGACAACAACAAAGCTAAAAAACACAAAGACTAAGAGAGATTTACAAAAAATAATAATAATAATAATAAATTCCTGTAAATATCAGACGCTTGCACCATTTCAGCCTTCTGTTCGCAGTCCGCCTTGTTGGCAAGATCTGAACTGGACATAAAAACAAATTCCTCGAAAGAACAAGTAAACACAGGCTGGAACCAGAGAAGGAAAGCACTTCCTTTAATTTCATCAGCATACACGAAGGCCGATGTGACCCAGTGAAGTCAAATGCAAACAATAATCATATAGTTTGGCCCAGCCTAAAAATAACCAAATAGCCCAACCCTACTAGAGCGACAGGTTATTTGAGGGACACGCCACTTCAACCCTGCATGCTTCATTCATGCTTTTATCTAGAGTCAACAACACTCAGCCTGCACAACAGCAATGCAGCAGAAACCGAGCAGCAGAGGCCTTACACTCTGGTAAATGTTTTATCGTACTTCGGTTCCTCGGGTATCTGAAGAGAGCAGCAAATAGTGGAGTCTCCGAGCGGGAAGTTCACGCAGCAGTATTTATTTTCTCCAAGTAAAGAGTTTGATTCACACGATCTATTGATATTATTAGCCATGACTGGAATCTATTCCCAGAATTATTCTTCCATTTTTAGGTGGAAAGAACACAAAACGCCACAACAGGACAGAGTCAGAGCAGGGCCTAAAATAAGACGGAAAACAACCGAGTGATGGATTGCGCGGAGACAAATAAGAACGATGACTTCCGCGACCATGAGTTTGATTGTTTCCTAGGGAGAAAAAGGTAACAGGAAGCTGGAGGGTGGAGGGGTTACACAATTTAGCCCTGAAAGGGAATTTGTAGAGAATTCATTCACTCGTCATGTTCACAAGTTGTTTTACTGTCTGTATTATGCCTTACGAAGTATTCAGACCCTTTAAACTTCCTGACATTTTGTCACTTTGTAACCACAAACTCCAGGACTTTTTTTGTTTGTTTGTTTGAATTAGGATGTTTTGCAACAGCCCAACAGGGAAAGAAAATGATATGATAATGACAAATTATTCTTTCTTTTAAAAATAAAATTTGAAAAGCGTGGTATGCATTTGCATATAACCCCCTTTTACTCTGATACTCTTACACTATATCCACTCCAACCAGCTGTCTTTAGGGGACATCAAAATCAGAAGAACCAGTTGGAAATTCAATCTGTGTGAATCCAGTTGTTCTGTTTCTGGCCTCAGAGATTTGTTAAACAGCAGAGAGCAAAAAGCGTCACAAAGACCAAGGAACACAGCAGACGGAAAGTCGAAAGAAGCTAAGAGTTGAGTTTGATTATAAAACAAACATGTTTTATAACATGTGGACAGGGGCGTGGCCACAAGGAAACCCTTGACATCTGATTGGCCACACCCACCAGAGATGTCGGTCAGTTTGCCGATATCACACTGTACACAGACTAGCTTTACTTCCACATTCCATGTTTCTTAAAAATGGGACATTACATGAATTAACATTTATATTCAAAAACAAGAAATTATGGCCAAGTGGTTAATTTCCATCCGTCCTATTGGCAGATTGAACTACGTGATGTTCAGTAATAAGAAAAAGCAGCCTGAGACTGCTGCAAAAAAAACCCCAAAAAAAACAAAAGGGGGTTTTGCAGTTGTTTGCAATTATTCAATAAATTTCACTTAAAGTAAATAATGCAGTTCAGCTACGCTAAGCCAAACAGGCTAATCGTGTGACTAAAAAAAATAAGTTGTATCCTAGGAAACTGTAACAAGTAACTCTACTGTGTAGCTTCCACATGCTCAACAGCTTCATGTGTTTTGTTTGGTTAAATAAATGACTTTGTTACTCAAGATTTGGCTCACTGTTCATTGAAATTGCAATTTTAAGGTATCACCCTTCTGCAGCTCCCTGCCTTTCCCCAGCCTGAGAAGAAAAAAAAAAACATCTAGACACGCCCCCTACACAGGGCAACATATTTTCCTGATAATTCAGCTATTTCCTAATCTCATTCTATGTACATGTTTACAGTGGCTCACAATGGATTTACATCTGTTTTTCACATGGGGATGCAAAGTGATGCAAAGCCGGATTTCGAAGCCAGTGCGTCAGCTGGTCTCCATGTCTCCCACGTTCGAGTCTGAATTTCTGTGTGTGAGTGGATTTGTGTGTTTTGAGCTTAACAAATGCTTTGCTGCTGCTGCTATCTGTATTTCACTCATGGGAGTACAGCAAAAAGAGATCACTCTCACTCCATATGTGTGAACTTGTAATGCAGGGCGAGTGCGTGTGCAGCCATGCGAGTGTGCGCAGGCGTGTGTGTGTGTGGAGTTGCTTCTCCATTCGTCACTGGCCCAGGGTGGAGAGGAGACTCCTCGGAGCCCAGAAAGCAGGGGTCAAGTCCGGGCTTACTCAACCCCCGCAGATCCTCCTCTACCTCCCCTCCCCCCAGGCCCCTATCACCATTAGCTTTCAGATGAATGCGTGTGTGTGTGTGTGTAGGTGTGTGTGTGTGAGCGGGGTGGGTTTGGGGGGGGGGGATGTTAGGAGCAGGCATGGAATGAAACGGGTGAAGGGGACAGATGATGAGATATATGAACTGAAAGAGGGCAGAAAAAACCTGGGCTGGTGGAGGATTGCGAAACGAGAGGTTAAAGGATAATTCCTGGTGAAAGGAGCCGATAAATGGAGAAAAGATGTAGAGGTCGATGGAGAATTGGAAAATAGGAGGAAACAAATTAATGCAAGATAGTGTCCGGTGTTGCTACAGGCTTCTTTTAGATTCGACCTATTTGAATAATGAACTTGACTGCGTTGTTTGATTAGGAACGGATCGAAATGTATTTGACTTTGAATCGGTTTGTATGATGAGACTGAATCGACTTTTGTTTTGTAAAGTGCCCTGAGATGACACCTGGTGTAAATTGTTGATAAATACATTGAATTGAATTATGTGGGGGGGAAAAATCCCACCATCACAACATTTTTCATATCAATCGAAATCAATATGTATATTAATATGACCAACTATGAACAGGTCACTATTTTGGTCAATCTTTAGTTTTCCCTTGGAACTATTAAGTAAGATTTAGAAATATCACAAGGTAATTTTTTGTTTTGCAGATTTACTTTTAAAAGTTGGACATGTCAGCATTATATGGCTGCTTTGGATAAATAAAGAAGGTAGATTTTTAAATTAAAATCTTTAAGGGTTACAGAACCCGACAAACATGAATACTCTCTTTATTTTGTCAACAAGGCATTGAAATATACATTCTCTAAATCTCTCCTTTTCTATAGCTCCTTTTAAATAACTTTTATTAAGAATGAGTAATGAAAAGAAAGACAGAAAAATGTTTATATCCTCAGGTCAAGTTTCAGCATCTTCCAGAGACAAAACAAACATGTTTGTTTTTGTCCAGCTTTAACTAGCCAAGATGCCTCAACGCGACTGAACAGTTCAGGTCTTTCATGTCAACGATGTCATTCACTTTTTTCTTCCTATGGGACACTCACTGTTTCTCTTTTTTTTCCCACTTATGTCCTAAGTGGGGGAAAATGGCTGGAATACTTCATATTCCAGTCATACAAAGTATAAACAGGGCAGATCTGCAGGAACATTAGCCGTTAGCATGTCTGGTTGCTACTTCGCTCTCTTCGTCAGAGTTTTCTTCCAGCCATGTGATTGGCCCAAAGCTAGGCAATTCTAACTACTATTGGCTGTTCATCTTTTATGTATTGTGTTTTATCAAATTAAATATCTAGCTTGCAAGCTAGCTACATATTTTATATTACCCAGAAGTAAATACTTAATACTTAGTTAAAACTAAATTCTGTTCAGTCAGTAAGATGCCTCCTCGCTTTTTCTCGAAGCTGCAAAAGTTCAAAGGTTATCCTCAAATGTGATTAATTTGTGATTTTCAGGCTTTTCAATGCTCAGACTCCCTATTTTGAGTTGCGCTCTTAGATTTGTACATTTATATCTATTCCATGTTTTTACATTTATTTTTTACATAAATGTTTAGATGGGGATATCATGAAAATAAAAGCAAAGATTAAAACTAATTCCAAACTGGATCTTCTGAGGTTTAAAGGTCAAACTGTTTGTTTCTCAGTTTTTATGTAGTTTGATTGAGAAGTACAGCTTGTTGTGGCCTTCTGTCAAATTTTTCCTGGGTACGTAAAAGATACATGAGCTGGAGAAAACAGTGACTGACAAACAGCCTGCATCTCTCTGTGAGAGAGCATGAGGTGCTGAGTGATGGGTGCCAGGTACGGTCCTCCAGAGCGAACGTTACCGCTGTTCTCAGCGCCCCACCTAGGATGTCCATGTCAGGGTGGCGTCGGCGATGACTAGTGGAGACTCCAGAGGTCTGCTGGTATTTTTAACACACACACATTTGTGTGGCAATCTTTGTGGGGACTTTCCATTGACTTCCATTCATTTCTACAGTCTACCCCTGTCCTAACCCTAACCCCTACATACCTAACCCTAACCAAAACTCACTTCACACCATAGCCCTAAATCTAACCTCTGACCCAAAATCAGCATTCCCCCTTGTGGGGACCAGGCTTCGATCCCCACAATGTGGTATGCGTCGGGAAAATGGTCCCCACAAGGTTTTACAAACGTACATAATCACCTCGTGCCTGGCCTTCAGGTCACTGTCTCACCAGACATCTTTGTCTGGACTGCAGTTTTTTTTTTTTTTCACTAATAACACATGAAAAGACTACAACTCTTGACTCCAAATATCAATATAACATACAGTCTAATTACACAAAACCTTTTAAAGATCTACTGTTGTGCTTGGGTAGATTAAAGCCAGCATAGGTCTGTGGGGCTTTAAAAAACATGTTGATTACATTTAATACACAAAATAATTCTCAGATATTGAGAGCTCGCGGAATTAGTTCTGCCTGTTTTGAGCTAATTTAGGGATTCGCATTTTTAGGACTGCGTGACAATTATGCAAATAATTGTCACAAATAATTGCTGATTACATGAGGACCTCAGACACATGAAAATGGCAACAAGCAGACGCTCATTACAACTATACATCTTTGACCCTGAAGCAGAAGTGGAGCCTCCTGACACACAGCTCTGTTCTCTGTGATGGAGAAGAAATGCATGGACATATGCTCTGTGTTGCAGTCAA
Source organism: Poeciliopsis paucimaculata (assembly GCA_903067055.1). NCBI lineage: Eukaryota > Metazoa > Chordata > Actinopteri > Cyprinodontiformes > Poeciliidae > Poeciliopsis > Poeciliopsis paucimaculata. The sequence continues at coordinate 36,070 of CAEGAD010085813.1, read as the reverse complement.
TAACTCAATGTCTTCCTGTAATGAAGTGGGAGGAGCTGCACTTGGGTTTCCAGGTGAGGGGCTGGGTACGGCTTGGGGTTGCTAGGTCAAAACTTGCGGCGCAAAGATTTGGAGGTTTTTGAAATTGTTTTTGGACCGTTTCTCAAAGCAGGAGATACTCAAACAGAAGGACAGAAACATGCAAAAGGTGAATTTTGCATTATAGTGGACCTTCAAGTAAAAAATGACTCAAGAGCTTAAAAATAATTTCTTTTCATTTTTAGAGTATATTCTCCGTTCTAGTTGTATGAGGAGACTGATTGCTGGTATATTTTAGGTTTGAGGTAAAAGTTGTCAAAAACAAACATGACTTTCAATGAGGATGAGGAAATGGAGCATAAACATATCAATCCATAGCAAACCTGTTAAAAAACCAAATCTATTGTTCTAAGCTTTGCTTCATACAGAGGGCCTGGACCATTGACCATTGAGAAACAATTGGTTTTGTTGAAACTTTTAACAATTTTCCCCCGATTGCTAATGTTTGGCCGAGACATAGTGTGCCAGCTCACCTGTGAAGGAAGTTGCACTATGAAGGGAGATGAGAATAGAGCAGAATAGGAAGACAATAGCCAGGCTAACACATGACAATATTGGCAAAAATACAAACTGTTAAGCTCCAAAATCTTGAATAGCTTTTATGCATTACAGCAAACCCAAAATATTTAGCAGCAACCATTGTTAACAGAGAAAAAAGGTTTGATGTGCCATCACTAGCAGCAGTTTTGTTCACATTCAGCCAAAACAGTTAGTAACGGTTAACAGAGGATGCTTTGTAGAAGCATTAACATGCATTTCATGTTTGTCAGGGACCAGAATGCTAAAGAGCCGGGTATTTATCAGTGCATTTTCTTGGGTCGTCTGAAGCTTTGAAGACACATCAGCGGAGTTAAGCTGTTCTGCAAGTCAGCACCGCAGACAGGCGCTCTGTTTGATCTTCTGACCAAACTCCAGTTAGTGAAGTCATCCCTTCTGCCGCCACCCCTTCTCTTTAAGCGCCGCACTAAAAAACAATCACTGTGGGCCGTCGTAAAGCTCACTCTCATCCTTCTCTATTATCTCTGGCCGAGTTTTGTCTTTGTACCGTTTGCTGTCAGAGCAGCTTTATTTACGCCGCTCCTTAAGGCAGACATCAGTCATTTTATTGGTCTCATTTGATTACTCTGCTTCTCAACCTGCTCATACATCTTCCTCTTCATTTGTCTCCACCGTACTCTCAGGAATAAACCCCCTTTTTGTCATTCTAATATGATCCCCAGAGTCTGTTTTCTCCATCACTTTAACCTTCATCTGTTCCTCTTTTCCCCACCTTTCGCCGGCTGCCTCGGCCCGTACGTCTGTCTCCCTCCCTCGGTCGGGGGGCTGTCCATCTTTGCATTCTGTTTCATCTGTTTCTTCGTGAGCTTGTGAAAAGTGCACTCTGGATAACCCACCGAAACGCCTCCCCTCCGTTTCCTGTGGTGGGATGCACCCTATTTATTTCGTTGATTTTCATTTGTGAAAGAATGCGCAGACCAAAGACTGACTGTCTGCAGAGGATTTATCCGAGTCGAGCCGCTGCGTCACTCCGAGAGGGAGTGAAACACACTCCATAAACTCGAAGCCTGGTCAGAGTCATCAAACATTTTCAGCATGGTTTTGTTTTTTTTTTTTGTTTTTTTTTTTGTTCAAAATTACAGAAAGAAATAGAAACAAGAAACTACGTTTAAAGTGTTTTATAAAATATTTCCAGAGCATCTTCTCATTTAAAGGTATAGTTTGCTTTTTAAGATACTGTTAAGTTGTTAGAGGTAATGGTTTTCTAATGGTGTCTCATCGCTCTGTTTGCTGGAAAGTGAAAAAAATGCTCAGAGTGGTGAAAGATTCACATCTAGATTATTACAAACATCCGTTAAATTTGTTGCTGTTTTCTCGTCTGTCTAACTTCTCTAAAGTTATGCTGGGTGATGCTTCGGGCCCATTCGGAATGATCGCTGCTGTCTGGTATAACTGGAGGCTCACATGAAAGTTCAAATCCTTCTTGTTATTGTTATCAAGCAGCAGGTGCTGCAGTGGGTTCCTTCCCAAACACTCAGTGGCAGCCCAGTCCCTCCCAGCTGCAGTGAGTCTCTGTCCAGACAGCTAATGACAGAAGTTCCAGTGGCTCTTCTGAGGTTATGCAGATTGTTCATATAGTTTTTATCCATCCAACCATTTAATATCTTCTTCTGTTGTCTCTGCAGGTTATGTGGTGGTGCTCGATGTGTGCTTCTACCTTTTCTCTTCTGCAGGGCTTGAAGAGCTATTCTTCTATGGCCGTCTGGGGGTGATGTATGTAGGGGAGCTGGTTTCTTGAGCCAGGGACCAGATGGTTGTTGCACCTCCAAGTGGTAACTACTCTGGCTCTCTCTCTTGTCTTTGCCCTCATTGCATCCCGGTTCCTCTGCCATGTCTTCATGGACTCCTGGACAGTTCCTGTGTTGACTCCTTGCTCCAGTGTTCCTGGGTTTTCTGAGCTCTCTGACGTCGTGGAAAACTAAATTAGCAGACATCGTTCACAGGTCACATGTGTTCAACATGCTGGATAGCAGCAGTTCACCGTAAACATTTCTTTTCAACCTTTCCTTTGTAGACGTTTGCAGGAAGAAGAAAAGCACAGGCGTTTTGCTGGTCCTGTTTTTTTTACAGTCAGTTCGACAATATCTCATTCCCATCTTACTATATCTTTTGTTTGTCATACAGCCTACAGATCATATGGAGTAACATCACCAGTTTTTTTCTTTGTACCACTTTCTGTGTAAGAATTAGCCTGTCTAGTTGAGTAATGGGGTCTGAAGTTGGTCCTTGAGGGTCGGCATCCTGCACGTTTCAGTTCTCTCCCTGGTGGTAGAAACAATCTCCTCTGCATGTCGATGTTCTTCTTAGGTCGTCTAATGAGCCATCATTTGATCCAGGTGTGCTAAACCAGGGAGAGAACTAAAACATGCAGGACGCCGGCCCTGGAGGACCAGCATTCTGCATTCTTTATTTTGTCAAATCTAACAAAATAATAATAAAAAAATAAACAATAAAAGGTTAAAAGTAGAAGTCTCTCAAAGAAAACCTCTTATAGATTATCTGTCAGCTATCTGAATGAAGCCTGAATTCAGATTTTCTCAGCTGTGCCTTGGTACCAAGCCCACACATACACAGTCACAGTGGATAATGATCCACTCAGCGACATGGTAGCTGGGGCCAAGCGTCATAAAACAAACTCAAAGGGAAACATAAATGTCACCTTGTTTTAAAAGTGATCCTCACCTGTTCTGTCATTTCCGTTTTTCTTTCAGCTAAAGAACTCTTCAGAACCCAAACGAACGGCGACACTGAAACAGAACCACACGCTGCATCCTCGTGTTTACAGAAATAATCTTATACGGTCTTTAGTGTCCTTTCAGGCACACCCCCACTCCTCCTCTCAGCCGGCAGAGAAACAAAGACTGATTACTGCATTCTTCTCATACATCAGCTCAACCTTCAGATAGCTGACTTTACAGCAGGCTGGAGAAATGGCCTGAATGCAAAGACCAAATAAATACTTGCAGCCAGCCCAGCCAGAACAAGAGACAATGAAGCCAACGGTCCAATTACATGAAACTGCGTGTCACAACGATGGCAGGGTGAGACAAGAAAGAAACATGGTCCTGGCTATTTATCTCATTTCTTTAAGCTTTCCTAGAATCACCAACTTCTGTATTCAACTGAACTTATCTGGGAAAAAAAAAAAACATATAATGAAATTTAACAAAGTCTTTAAAATATATATATATATATTATTAAGAGAAGATGACTAAATTTCCTGTCATTAACATACATTTTTCTTGTTAATGTGAACTTGGTGAAATATTTGAAAGCGTTCCAAAATGAAATATAAAGCCTATCCATAGATCACATTGAAACCTTGACAGAAATCTGAAGTAAAATATATTGCTGCAAAACTGTTACATGTTGTGGGCTGCACAGTGAAACAGCTTCCTACCAATTTTACAATAAATCAAAGCAAAATAGGGAAAGAAGTTGATGAGAGTGAGAGCTGACAGCAGAACTCAGTTTAATATCTGGTTAGAAAAGTTCCTCCAGTCTGACCCATGCACTCAATGATATCGTGGACACCTTAACTCCTGTCGTCCCAATATATACGGCGAGATATTTTAGTGTTCTAAAATCTGAGCTCAGCTTATAAAGATAGTAAACTAAAGTGGTCCAAAAAATGTCCTTGAGGAACCTCTCAAGTGATTTTGTCATCCAAATGACACAAAGATATTCCAGTCTCCAAAAGATCTGGACCAGTTTATCCCAGTACTACTTACAATCCCACCGATTCATGAATTGAGATGTCATGTTCAACTGTAGATGTATTGCCAGTGATCATAAAATTGCAAAAATTGGAATTGCAAAAACACATTTGCATGATGGAAACATGGCTATTTAGAAAAATTTGTGCTGGGATAAGGTGGTTTCAACGGCTTATTGTACGAACAAACTTATCAAAACTTGATTTTATTGCATTTGTTATTTAATGGAAACACCGCAATTGAGAATTTTTTTCTTTCTTTTTTTTTTTTTTTTTGACAGTAGCGGCATTTCGAAAAATGGAAACACAACAATCGTCAGACGCCGCCTAAAGATCTTCTAATGCCAACACAGAAGTTCATGTCCCATCACTGTCAGGTTGCATATCATCCAAAACCTCTATTGATGGTAGTCTTGGTGTGTGATGTAGTACATACTATATACACTCACACATACGCAGACTTACTTAGAGTGTGAGCATGAATGTGTGCGTGCACATGCTGAGATTCCTGGTGGCTAGCTCATTGTCCTGGCCCTGTAAGACAAAGGGTTAAGTAAATGTTTGGGGAAGATAAGACCACTCACTCTGACAGGCAGCAGCCCCTGCTACCCAGGGGGATCCAGCCCAAATACATCACACACACACGCACTCACACACTCACTGTATGCGCTTCCACACAATGACTTTCTATTAAAATCATCTTTCCCTCCTTTCTCATTGAATTTGTGTTTTTCTTCAAGCAGTGAACCTCTAAAGGTCTGTCAGCTGGTGTTAACATCAGGTTTGAACATGGTGAAAGTGTTAGCTTGATGGTAAAAAAAAAAATCAGTTAGTCTGCGTCCTTTCCAACCAACCCACTTTAATTTCTCCTTTCAATGTCCCACTGAGAGGAGAACTGAGAACTCTCTAAGTTCTCAGAGAGCTTAGACCCATGGCACAGTTAGAATAAAAGCTATACAAGAATGCTGTGTCCTGAGTAGTAGGACACAGCTACTACTTAGTTGCGTTATGGAATTTTAAAATCAACAATCCCTCATAATGAACATGCATGTAGCATTCTTGGTCAGTAGAACACTTTTAACTACAATTCTGGACTTCCTGTTAGTAACGAATTACAGTAGTATAGCCTTGAAGTAATAAATGCATGGATTTGTTTTTCAGTCACTCTTGGACAGAAATAAGTCGACTGTTCACAATATCCGTGAGGACATTGATCGACCCAACTTTTTGGTTTAATTTCTTGTTCTTGATTGGACAACTCTTCCAAGAGGTTTCAAAAGAACCCACAGTGACATCTAAAGCACGATGACCTCAGTCTCCTCAGTTAATCTCAATCTTCATAATACAACTGTAAAAAACATTATACACAAACGGCATCCAAGGGAGACTTCAAAGGCCAAAAGAAATGCTGAACAAAAAAGTGAAATTTTCTTTGACCTGGTGCCAGATTGGTGGGAACAAAGTCTCCCACCAAAAAATAAAATCATTATTGTAAGCTGTGTCACGTGTTTGCCCGATTCATCTTTTGCTCAACTTAAAATCAGTTTGATGATCAGAAACATTACAGTGAGTGTGACAAAACTGCAAAACTGCAAGTGGCACAAATACTTTTTCATCAATGCGTGGTGGGATAAACAATATCTCACTCTCTCAATATCGATTTGTATATATTACTAGCTGCTGACAACTGAAGTGAATAATATGAATAATTCCTTTCGGCATTTTAGAGGCCAAATCTAAACTTTTGGGACATTTTGCAAAAATGTGAATTGATTCATAAGAATGGATTACAGAACTGTAAAATGCTATACTGGAGCTAACAGTCAACAAGACTGTTTATAGTTGCAACTCTGAAAACTTATGAAAGTTGTGATTATTTTTCTGTCGACAAGAAGCAGGGGAAAAAAAAGTGATTGTAAACTATCCACAGACCTTGATAAACTTTTGAATGCCCTTGCTAAGTGTTTTTGCCAGAGGTTAACGATGCTGCAGGTTTTTCCAGTTACCAGCAGGCTTAACAAAAACTGACATTAATCTATGTAAAACTTAGCAGTGTCCATGTTTGATTAATGTTCCACAAATTGAGCTGAAACTAAAGACATGTCAATTCACCACAGTTCCCTCAGTCGACACCCACCAGACTAGATCTGAAAAAGTCACATCACAGATCCATTAATCACCAGAATATGAACAATTTGGAGTTTTGGTACTTTGTCCTAACAACAAAAAGGAGTGCATCAGAAGAAGAAACCTTTTCTGTTTTTGGAAACGGTACCACCCACTCACTGTGGGAGCCCAACAGACTCAGTCATTAGTGGCCGCTGATCGCTGGAGATGGGGAGTTTGCAGGGGTAATAATAACCTGAAAGACCTTCTCCTCCCTCTCCTCCTCTGCTTTTTGCATCACTCGCTCCGTCTCTCCCTCCCTGCTGGGCTTTATCAGCGGTCCTGGTCAGTGTTCTGCTGTCAGATCTCGATGTGATTTATGTCACGGGCTGTGAAGTTGACTTATCTTCCTGCACTCCACTCTGCGTTTCTCTTTCCCTCTCCCTCCCCCGCGCCGCCCCGCCTCCTCTGCAGCTCCCTGCGTCTCAGCCAGCCTGGCTCCTCCGGCTCCTCCGGCTCCTCCGGCTCCTCCGCTAGGAGTGAGGAGGGGAGGTTTGGGTGCAAGGAGGTATGAGGCAGTGAAGGTGTGAAAGAACGATTTCTTTCTCAGGTACCACATGTCCAGTAAATTACGGAGCCCAATCAGTCTGCTGAGTCCACTGACTGATAGTAAGGAAACTCACTGGTGTATTGCTAGATATATATATATATTTACAAGCAGCCTGTCCCACAAATACAATTCATTCCCACCTTTGTCATTGAGTTTGAAAATTCACAAATGTTAAAATACGCAGAAATGTTTCTGGACTTTTGTGCGTCAAAACAGTCCTGTCTAAGAGGTCTACAGACAATTCCTTTGATTTCATGTTTGGTGTTTGACCTCTGACCTGCTGTCAAATCACATGAAAAATCAAATCAAAATCCCAGATATGAAGACAGAAAATAGGATTTGTTGTACATGATCAGCAGTAGGATTATGCATTTCTCTGATCCTGTGTCAGGTGTTTCTGATTGATTTTCACAAATTTTTAAGGACATCACTAAACCGTACTGTAAATTGTCTTTTTTCCCCACTAAATCTGATGCTTCTTGTTTGTCTGCCATTTTCCATGTTCCTTTCTTTTACAAACACTGCACTACAAGGACAGGACTGAACAAGCAGCAAAAGCCACTTTTTTTAAAAAACAAAAAATTCTGGCAGCTTGAAAAGAAAAAATCTAAACTTGAGACTTCTTTAAACCATTTTCACGCTGCTGTAAAACATGGGATCACCAAGGCCACAAAAAAAAAACTATTCACCATAAAGTGTGTTATTTCTTGCTCAGTATAATACACATCCAAAAAAACTCTTCCTTGAGAGTTTTTCACTTGTTCTTGTGTATAATAAAGTCCAAAGAGTTTTTTTTTCCCTCCCTGCATCCATGTGCGTCCTCGTTCATCCATCTTCCCGATCCTCATGCCTCACCGTCCGCTGGCCTTTGATGTGCTTTTAAAGTGCTCGCTCTGCTTTCCCTCTCTGCTGACAATTATTTATTAGTTTTGAAATAGTCTTTGAGGACCGTATGTGTCTCTCAGTGGTGTACTTAAGAGGGGACAGCTGGCTACAAAACAGAGAGAATCTGATGGCAGGAAGAGGCAGGGAGGCAACAAGTGAAGAAGGCAGTTTAGGACTTCTATCTAGGCGGCTGCAGGCGGGTTTAGTCTTCTCACCGGAAAGTTCCTCAAAGTATCAGTGAAATATGAACAGCATGAAGACGGGAAGAACTGGGAAGTGAGGGACAGGAAATCAAGTGTGAAAGAAAAAAAAAGGTGCGATCGGGAAAGAAAAGACACATGTGGAGGTGTGGAGAGAGAGAGAGAGAGAGAGAGAGAGAGACATGCCTGCAGACCACCCAGGTGTGCCGCTGCAGCCTCATGAATGACTGCTTGCTTTATAGCCACCTTCAGGGTTGATCGAAGACTTTTCAGTCACGGCAGCATCAATCTACTTCATACACAGAAACTATGTCTTTTCCATCATTTAGGGTGGAGAAACAACCAGAAAAACTGTCTGCCATCATCGGTGGCCACACTAACTAGCATCTGCCGTGGGGCAGTGACCTGTAGCATGTAGCAGGCTGTGAGCAGCACGTACATGAGGTGATAGACAACGCTACGACCAGATGGAGGTTGAGGTCTCATGTGTTCACGCCTCAGCCTGCTGCACCGTCATCAGTTTGATTCAGGGCTGATCAAACTGAAAACTGTCCAGTTTTGGTCAGTAACCACTTTTTCTTGTGTGTGTCTTTTAAAGGGGCAGTGTTATGTTAAAAGGACTTTTTGTTTATCTTTACACAAAAGTCCTCAAAAACACAATGACTTCTTGAAGGCAGAGATTCAGAAAGAAAAAGAGCTTCTTAAAGAGACAAAGACGCAATTTCAAGCCATTAAATATCAAAGTCAATTTTTTTATGTCATTTATGATATCTATATATTTATAATAACTGGAGGAAACGTGATTGATTGGGCTATAAAGCTGCATGACGTGTCAGGAAACAAATAGTACATCCCCTCTGAAAGCTAATTTCCCCGGTCATGTTTGATATTTTAAAGAATTTTTGAATAATTCCCTGAAGATAGTCCAACTAACGTAATGAAACTCTGGAAGTCGGCTCACTATCCCTTATTTTCCCCAGCCTTGTAATATATATCCTTGCCTCAGAAACCTATCATTCACTTTCCCAACTCTGATCATTTCTGGTCTTCTCGTTCACCTTTCCCCATTTCTTCTACAACCTTTCCCCACTCGTCTTCCCCTCCCATTCTTCTTTCCTGCCATCCTCACTTCCCTGGCAGCAGCTATTTCTTATCAGTCTGCAAAGAGGCTAAGAAAACAGTACGATGTGAGACCCTTAAAGAACTAGATGGTGTAATTGCCTAATTGCTATTTTTCCCTCCATCAGATGGTTCTGCTTTCCGTCAGCCAGACAGAAGCCCATAAACACTGCCCAGCTATTCCCAAATTTCCCTCAATGTCACCATTTTCTTGCAGCTTGATTGGTTTAATTCCAAGCCAGGGTCCATTGCTCATTGGCTCCCTCTGGGATGAATGGCCCCGCTGACAGCCAATGGGGCCACAGCAAGGTGAGAAGGGCTAGCAAGAGAGTAAACAGCATTTTTCTGAAGTCAGGGACATGGAGGGACATTTTGTTTTGAATTCCAAGTAATCTTTCCCGATTGACTTCCTGGTAAAGTAATACACATCCATAACTGTAACTCAGTAACTACAGATAGCAAGAAAAGATCAGGCTGTTTGCATGTAGCACGGAAAAATTGAGAAGCTAGATCGGCAGAAAACGTTCGGGGGAAACAATCGCCCGAGCTTCACATAGAGTGTCAGAGGGTGTTGAATGAAGGCCTTGGCCTACAAACAGAAAATAAATCAGGGCAAACTCTCCGTCCAGCACACCCACTCTATCCAAGGCTAAGCAATCCATTTCTTTGGGCAGCGAAGGCCCTGTGAGAAAGGACCTTGCTCTGTCGAGTAGTAAACATTTGACAACAGCGTGCCTAAAGTTCGCTGTGTCAAAACTTTCCACCCGTTCCCTCTCAGAGCAACTCCACGGCAACCCTAACCCAAACCCTAACCCTTCAGACATCTGGACCTGAACCGAGTGATGAATGTTCTCAGACCCTCTGTCCGCTGCCCGTCCCGACCTGCTGGGGCGAGGATCGATGCAGACGTGGCGTAGTTTTCCACAGTCATCACTTTAAACCTTTTCTGTTGCTTGTGTGTGAGACTAACTAGTCTGTTTAAGACTAAGTAGTCTTAAACAGAAATAAATCAAGAGAACAAACAAAAAAAGAAAAATAAATGTTTTTTTGTTTTTTGTTTTTTTTTTATCAGCAGCGTCACACACTAATCCAGGAGAGGAAGCATGTGGGCGTCCTGTCATGGAGGCATACAGGAAACAGACTGGTAAGGACAGGAAGTCACCGGCAACACAACAACAATGTTCACACAGTCTGTGCAAATAATAATAAAAAAAAAAAATTCACTGCTTAATTATAACTTAATAGGACAGGAACAGCTCAGGTACAATTTGGTTCAGTCAGATTCACGCAGGTGTTTAGCAGAAAGTTAGCTGCAATATTCATTCACTCAATGCTGCATTTAATATGAGTTCTCGCCTGTATTTCTACTGTGCACAGACGTTAATTTGATAGCTACAACTAGTTAAAACAAGAATCAGACTTAAGCGTAAACAAACACATGCTGAACATGTGAGATAGCATCCAAAGATCAGTGGTAAAAACTCCAGAGAGTAATTTACATGCAAGCTCACCATCGAGACACACGGTCACCAGTCAGGCAGCGTTTTACTCACCGTTTCCTCTAAATGTCACAGAGTTGTCCTCTAACAAGAGATTGTTCGGTTTGCCTGTGAGGACGTCTCTGGTCCTCTGCTGACTTCAGGTCAAGCTGTTGTTGTCGATGTGGATGTCTGTGGGACTCGCTGTGATGCGAGGCGTTCAGGTCCCTTCTCAGCATGAGCTCTCTCTAAAATAACTCAAGGTTTTGGATCCCGTGGTCCATTCGCTGGTTCATCAGTAATCCTGCCTGTCATCACAGCATGGAACACTGTATCCAGTGTTCTGTCTAACAGAACACTGGATACAAAATAGCTTCAATAATCTCCTAATTTCACAGTACGCAGGCAGGTTACTGAAGATTTTCATTTCTGCGTTTTTCCCATCAAACAAATGCATTTGTTATTTGAAATAAATAGAAAGTGTGTGACATTAAATATGAAACATTTTGATATTCCTTATGTGGGCTGCAATTAATTGATCCTGAACTTGAATACAGTGAGAAAAACTGTCACTAAATTTTAGAAATAAGGCTAGAGCAATATTTCTAAAATCTAAAATCTCAAAACTGAACACAGACTCATGCAGCATGCATTTGCAAATGTTCAATGTTTCTGTATTTTCTCTGCAAATTGGATTTGGTTTGCAGAAAAAAATTCTAGGTTTACAATATGCGTTCGCTTTTATTAAGTTTTGTTAGGATAAAGTAATAAAGAACTTACTGTAAACGTATCTTGTTATTTTGTGGTTTTGTTTTAGGTCACATTAACAGTTTGTTTTCACTGCCCCCAAGTGGCTTATTTGTTACAGATTCGATAAGACCTAGGAAATCATTCACTGTTCATTAAAAAAAAAAAAAAAAAAAGGAAGTTAGATATAGGAGTCAGAGGGTCAGTAGGAAGGAAATCAGATTTAGTGTCTCTTTATTGTTGCACCTGATCAGTATATTCCAAATCAAGTCCTGTATCACTGTTCAAAGGTGAAATGTTGCACCATTGCTTCATATGGTGCACTCTCTGTATGTGTGTGTGTGTGTGTGTGTGTGTGTGGGTGTGTGGGCGTGTGGGCGTGCGTGTGTGTGTGTGGGCGTGTGGGGGTGTGCGTGTGCGTGTGTGTGTCTCCTGGGCCAGCCCACACAGTGCGTCTAAACATGGCCATGCTTCTAGCAGCCAGGCTGAAGCAACTTCAGGGCCCGGAGGCTCCACCCGCTCATCAAACTGATCTATTCCCTATTAGAGTCCAACGACCAGGATTTAAGTACACAGTCTCACTCACACAGCAGCTGGTAGACACACACAACAATAACAAGCTCTTATCTGGAGATCAGCAGGAGGACCGGAAGAGCAGCCGTCTGATGAGGTCAACCACCACCGGAGATGCAGCTGGCTATTGTGTTGGGATGTTCAGTCATTTATAGCCAAGGAGGAGTTGATTTGCTGGTGTGCCTCGTGCTTGTGACATTACAAACTATACATGTCTCTGTGTGTCACTAAGAGTAAATGCCAAACTCTACCACCAATAGAGAACCAGTCCAGGTTTTCCCTCAGAAACCCTGCTAAGCCTGGTGGTAGGGGCCCTAGGGCAGTTCACAACCTGGCATCAGGGATGGCAGATCCGGAGTGCGGGCCCCAACGCCCAATTCAGTGAGTCAACTGAGAACCTCGCTTAATCTGTCTTTACTGCCACTGGTACTGGCTACTGGGTAAGAAAACTTGAACTTGAACAAAAATAAATACTGATCTAACAAAACAACTCCAAAATACAAACAATGACAATGACTGAACTAACACAATGAACTGAAATGGCAAGATAGAAGAAAACAAACAAGAAAGAAATTATGAACAGAGAAAGTATCTGAAACTGAAAGTCCAAACACCAAAGGATCCCAACAGGAAGGAAGTTAAAGGAGTATTTACAGTCTGCAGGTTTGAGCTGATCAAAAAGCCATTCTTTGTCTCCCTGTGACACGTCAGACATGCTGATTATTAATAGTGAAAAACGTGAACCGTAAATGGAGCGGATCGTGTTTTCAGCAATATCTCCTCAGTAAGCTGAAGAATCTCACCAGGCTGACCTCACTGAGCAACGCACATTCACCCTGTCAAACATTTAAAGCTGCAGCAGAGCCTCCCTCTGAGACGCTCTGGTACTCTGTCAGATTTACAGGCAGCCATCCATTTCCAGTGTCTGTCTCTGTGCTGCGCATGCGCTGCTCCCCCTAGTGCCTGGCATCGGCAGAGCTGCACAAACATTTACGCAGCAGTATTTTTTAAAGGCCCTCAGCGGTGTCTTATAAATCTGCCTCCAGCTTTGATGTCTTATCAGCTCTGTGAGTGTGTGCACGTGCGTTGGTGTGAGTGTGTGTGTCAAGCCCTTGTCTAGGCATTTGTAACTTTTCTCAGTGTAACCTAATGCCTCTTAAGACTTTTATACAAAATAGATCCTATATAACCAATAAGGTATCTTATAAAAACTGTTTGTTAAAATATGTTAAAAAAAAACTGTTTTTTGAGCAAATGTTGTGTCCTAGAAGTTAAAAAAAAAACACAAAAAAAACAGACAATACATTGCAAATGTGTTAATATCCTTTCGACTTTTTTCACATTTTCCAAATTAGAACCACAAATGGATGTAAGGACATATACTGGCAACTGGGTACTTATTGTATAAATCATTTATTAGTGGTTGCCAATTTAACAATTAAATTTAAATTTTAACAATATTCTGCATCACTCTTCAATTCACATGTGTCTCAGAATGAATTTTTGGAGAAAATAAGACTCAAAGTAGAGAAAGCAATCCTGACTAGTGCACACTGAAGCCGGCTGCCTTTAAATCCTCTTTATGTTACGTCTAGAGAGAATGAAAGTGATTTGCAGGCCTGTGAGTGCTTCGGTTCAGGGCAACAGAATAATCATGAATGAGGTGTGAAGGAGAGAAGATGAGAAATCTATGTCGGTGCCCAGAAAATTGCAAATGTAACTAAATAATCATGGAAACCGGAAACAAAGCTCAGCTGGATTTTCATGATATTTCCTAATTTTCAGCTAAAGCCGTAGCTCGCAAAGAAAGGTTACAATGGACCAACGAGATTCAATATTGTTAGGTGAAGAATTAAAAAAAATAAAATAAGAAATTTGCAGTAAATATAAAAACAGCATGTCAAAAAGAACAAAGCCACCATGAGGACATATGGAACAAAACTGCAGAAGGAGTCGGTTCAGGAAAACGCCAAGAGCAGCAGTGATTCCCGAGAAAAACTGGTTGAGTTCTACATGTGACCGGAGTAGGGACATCGAACATACAGGCTTGGTTAAAATCTCCTCTAACCTTCTTCAAATGGAACATGTCTGAATGTTGTAGGAAGAATACTGCCAAATACCAGACAGCTTCAGCTCCAAACCTTTAGCTGTTCACTCAAATGCTTGCAATCAGGAGGAACTCAGTCTTTCGGCATCACACCCAAATGAACTAAAGAACGAGTTCGTGAAAGGAGAGCTTAGGAACTCACTCTAATTTCAACAGCTAATCTGTGTGGTCACCACCAACAAAGCCAATGATCAATCCCACGCCAAGCTCAGCTTCCTCTTCCTCCGCCATGTTGAGCTGGACCGTTGTCATTTACCTGGAAGAATCGTTTTACTGCACACAACTACAGACAAACTTCTCAACCTATTTATTGGTGCTCGTGATTGTTCCCCACACTAGAGACTCACTCCTAAAAACCATGACAGTCGACACACAAAGAAATGAAGAAGAGAGAGCAAACAGGGCAGAAACAATGGAGACAAGTGTCAGGTGACTACAAGTGTGAAAGAAACACACACATTAATACCATTAAGATTGTGTTGTTGTTTGCTCATGCTCTTCATGTTTCTTGAGTTTACTTTGCTCTAAACTCCATCACACTCATCTTCAGGGAGTTGAGGCTCCTGAAGCCGCCCAGTGGAAAGAAACCTGAAAGCAATAAAGTGCAGATTTGAACTTTACAGTCGATCACTCGACAAAACCTCATCTTTCCTCTCCAGCAGTTCATCAGCATTCCTCTTCTGAGTCTACTTTCAGCCATCCATTATTCTTCAGGGTAGAATGAGGAAGTCTTTTCCCAGAGCTGACATGTCGAGAACATGTAATATCTCATTAGAGTTGTGAAGCTTTCCTGTTCTTACAGGTCCCACTGTGCCCTCTTGTGGATTACAATAATCATTGCAACAATAAGGAGGCACTAGATATGACTTTTCCAACCATAAAAGCTAAAGTGCAGCAAAGAATAGTTGTAAAATAAACACACCCTCTAAATTTGTTTCATTCTGCGCTTGGGTGTACACTATCACACTGCAGGCTCCATTGCAGCGACACTGGAATCGTTCAAAACACTGAAAGCAGATGAAAAGTGTGAAACTGTGAAATTGTTTCAAGGACTTCTTTTGAATTTATTCTTCAGATTCTCTTGTTGACAACTTTCCCGGTATGCTGGTTTGCAGGGAAACGTTCAAACGTTGATAGTTACACCTACGTTTTACACCTGCCTCTTTGGTCTTCTTTCACTCTTTATAGATTTAACCTACAACCAAACAATCTCTTTCTCTTTATGAATAAAATTCACAAAATCAAAACTGACCATTTTTCTTCCTTTAATTTAATCCTAATATCTCGTACAGTATAAGAAGCAAATAACTTTTTAGAATCTGAAAATATGAGATGAATTAAATGTTTAAAGGGGCAGTATCATGTATTTTCCAGGCAGTGTCATTTCATACCACAACCAAGTAACTTGTTATAAAATTGCTGTATATGTCAAACATGACTTTAAAAAAAAATTGAATTTGTAATTTAACTCTTTGAAATTGGGCATTTTTCCTTTTAAAAAAACTTCTGCTCTTTCTGAAACTCAGGAAATCGTCACAAGATCATTCTTCTATGAACCCTTTAACCACGTTTTTATCAGCATTGCAATGAGAAGTAGCTCCTGTAATGAGCTTAGCAGATGTGCAGTTTCACCAGGTGTTTGCTACTTGCTGCTGGCTAGTCTGAAGGAGCTGAGAGGGGAGGGCTGCTCTGTGAGGCAGAGGGTGCAGTACCAAGGAGGAGCTCTTGACGGTGGCGCTAGGTCCACCCAGGAGTCTTGCACAGCTGAATGGTTGCCAGGGAGATTAAAGGATTTCCTGAATATAAAAGAAAGAATCAAAGAAAAACTCCAGGTATAGGGAGTAACATAGCCCACTCAAATACTCAAAAAACTACATTTTACGTAATTCTGCTCCTTTAAATACAACAATAGTGAGGTGTAAAACCCTACTGAACATGTGATATTCATTTAGCACTATCTGTGACTTATAACAGGTCTGATAGTTTATTTAATGCTATTTTGTAGACACCATCAGGTGCTGTAAAGCACGCAAACTGTGACTCATATCCACCAGGCTCAGCTGCTGCCTTGGGAAATTATGACTTGCAAGACCGGCATCGCAATCAATATGGTTGCTCCTCGCATCAACAGTGAGTTGTGTCTGCGATCGGTGTCACATGTCCAGAGGAGGAAACCAAAAAAACACAGGAATCTCAGGTGGAAATTCATAAAAACAGGATCTAACTAAAGGTGACTGAACTGAGACACTTAACTCAATGATGATTGAAATGTAGGTAAGGCTAATAAAGACTGGAGAAGCGACTGTGAGTAAACTGTGAAGAGCGCCGCAGTGCTGAGGTTGTCAGTGCAGAAGGAGAGCAACTCTTTGACAAGGAATGCTCTGAATGAGGAAACGATGGATGATGATGGTGGCATAGAAGAAGCCGCTAAGTCCAGCTCTCATTTAACCCGTTCATCTTCAACACCGGACACATCTGATGTTGTAGCTGATGGCACTAGTGAAGCCCAACCCAATTGATGTTTGCATGATCACAAAATAATTCTTTGACCTTTTTGAATTCTGCACCTAAAAATTAACCAGTGTATGAAAATCCGAAACTACTTTCCTAAATAATAGAAACTAAACTGAAACTAAACAATATTTAATTAATAAAAACTAGCAAGGGCTGCACAGTGGCGCAGGTGGTAGCACTGTTGCCTTGCAGCAAGAAGGTCCTGGGTTTGATTCCCGGCCCGGGGTCTTTCTGCACGGAGTTTGCATGTTCTCCCTGTGCATGCGCGGGTTCTCTCTGGGTTCTCCGGCTTCCTCCCACAGTCCAAAAACATGACTGTCAGGTTAATTGGTCTTTCCAAATTATCCCTAGGTGTGTGTGCATGGTTGTTTGTCCTGTTTGTTTCTGTGTTGCCCTGCAACAGACTGGTGACCTGTCCAGAGTGACCCCCGGAACACAGCTGGAGATAGGCACCAACAACTCCCGACCCCACTAGGAAAAGAAAAGAAAATGGATGGATAGATGGAAAAACTAGCAAAACTGGCAAACTAAAGATTAATCAGCACTAACTATCTAGTCTATCTGCCCATTTGTGAAGAAAAAAAAAAAGCTACACTGAAAGACATTATTTGGCTGTCTTGCTTCTCTAAAGGTTGGGATGAACTCAAACTTTCTCCACCTTGACAATAATAAAACAGAAATTATGTTCCTTGGGAGATCAGAACTTTCCAACATCGTTCTGGAACTTTTTTTTTTTTCTTTCATAAAGTCACCCTTCTGTCATAAATGTCTGCATTTTGTTCACCGGCTTGCAGCTCGTACAAAACACTCCTGCTCGTCTGCTAACAGAAACAGAGACTTCCCCAGAAGCAGAACATGTGAGTTGAGTTCTGGTTCCACTGCAACGGCTTTCTGCTTGTAACAGGAGTCATGTAAACATTTTGCACCCGGTTTTTAATGGTGTCAATGGCCTCGTCTCATCACGTTTAAAGGATCCTCTGCGATATCAAACATCCACAAGAAGACGAAGGTCAAAGAACTGGTTGATCTACCGATCCATATAAGAGCCGCCCTGAAAATGTTTTACGGTTCTTTTATAGACCCACCTCTTCTATTTAACTTTTCAAATAAATAGGGCTTAATATCTAGACTTTTTCTATTTCTTTTACATTGTTTGTATTTTTTTTCAAACTAAATTATTATTTTATTGATGTCTTTTTTGCATGTTTTCTTGTTTGTTCCTATTTTTAATTACTATCAATAATTTCATTGTTCTTGTGGCACAGATGCTGCACAAAGACATTTGACACTGACAAACAGAGCTGCGATGCCTGAAGAGGATGATTCTGGATCAAATGATTTCTTCAGTAGGTTCATAAAAATCCACAGCTGCTTAAGACGAGAAAAGAGGCTCAGCAACAACGTCAAGAAAAGTGTCTTTTGTAGCTCCTGAGAAAGTCTGCTGCACTTTAAATGAATTCATTCAAAACTAAGTTCACAACACCAACTTGAACGAGTTCTTGTCAATTGATCGTACTTTGTGTGAAATAAAGTTTCAATATACATGAATATGCAGGTACATCTCAGTAAATCAGAACATATGCTTTGATGAGCCTCTTTAGTCAGATTAAAAATACCTTTTGAAACTAATCTTTAAGCAAAGTATTGAATAAAATCATATATGTTGTCACTGGGAGTATTTTAGACTCTTTTCTGACATCTTTTATCCCACTTCTTGTTGTCAGACAGGTTATGCTGAAGTGACTTTATCATTCTACAGGCCTGGCACTGATCATGCCAGAGAATTAAACTCAATTTAATAAAAGGTGGGATTAACCTCAATTATCTCACAACTGATCAAAAAGACTCTCTCACATAGGGCCAGGTTGGCTTGTATGGCTATTTGACTTCAATAGATCAAATCAACATTTGAAAAATGCTTTCTGTGCCTGTAAATGTTTTCTGTGCCTGTAAATGTTTTCTGTGCCTGTAAATGTTTTCTGTGCCTGTAAATGTTTTCTGTGCCTTGCATTAAAATAAGTTTGATGATTCCGAAGCATAGAGCTATACTAGAGATTTCTGAGAAATAACCTCCTGGATGATTTCCCCAACCCTTTCTTCACCCTTTCTGGATTTCTTCACCTGATGTCTTGGATTCCTAGAAGTATAGGTTGAAACACTCGTCTCATCTGTTTGCCCCCCCCACACACACACACACACCCCCATCCCCCACACACACACACAACCTCATGATCCACTTTTTCAGTCGACATAGCATGTCGTGGTGGAGATAGCTGGTATATTCCAAGAAGTACTGTCTGCTTGTTCTCTTCCGGGAACCGTGTTCCACACCTGTAGCTCTATGTTTAGTTCACGTGATGTTTGGCAGGTCGGGTCAAATAGTTGAAAGTTTTCTTTTTAGACTAATTAGCTACTTGAATGTGAAAACACCTGCTTAGATAGAAGCTATAACTGGAATTACGTTGCCAAATGATAAATTAGCAGCCTGTACGTGTCATGAAGTCTCATATTGCCTCTGCTCTCAATGTTGGTTCGAATAAACCCAATGCTGAACTTGCTCTTGGGATTGATTTTAAATCTGCTGACCTCTTGAAAGACTTTTCGAATGTTTCCTGAGACCTTCTCAGGCTTCAGAATGAAAAGCAGCGACCAAAAGACGCGAGGAACATATCGATCCCTCCATTGTTTCAGGCGTGTGCAGCACCGTAACCCACAAGGGAGTGGCAGGTCATACAGTGACGATAAAGATGCCCGGCTCAGTCCAGTTGAGCCGGTCGTGAGGAATCTGTTTTCGGAATCAGGAAGACGAGTTTTTTTTTTGTTTTGTTTTGTTTTTTTAACATCACACAAGACATGAATCGTGTCTCGTCTCTGTGGCAACAGACCGTCCACTGCAGCCGTCTGCTGCTTGCCCGTACGTTCACATACCAGTAGTGACGTTCTGAAACAGCCGTCTGTGGCTGTTTCAAACTCCAGCCTGAAGCGTCTTCACAGGCAATTGCTTCACTTTATATCAGGACAATAAACATTGTCTCAGCAGGTAGTGCCCATATTATTATTCCTGAATTTACATTAAAGTTCAATTATTTAGCTAATTCCATTGTCACATCAGTTTTTAATTGTTTTATTTGTTTGTTCGTTTTGTTTTTTGTTTTTTTTTGCAGCATTGCATGCAGGAAAACAATAACTCTTGGTGTAGATAAGCAGTCATTGGTGCCTACATTGGATATTTCTGTTTTCTGGAACCGGGCTTCCTGGAACCGGTTTAACCAGTTTTGTGGGATTTCAGCAGAACAGGAATATCAAGGGAGAACTTGCCCGGGCCTCAGTGTTTGTGTTCCTCAAGGGGAGGACCAACCCAACCGGTTTTCCCTTGGTAAAGAGATGAGAGAGGGAGAGAAAGAGAGAGAAAAAAGGAAAGGTGGGTGGGGGGGTGAGTGCGAGTGTATGGGGCGTTCTCCTTCACCTCAGTCTCTTCTGTTTCTCTTCTCTCCATTGCGCGTTCTGTTCGCTCTCTCTATTTCAAGCTCATTTCAAGAGGCAGAAATCGGGACAGAAGGAGCGCTGCAGTGAGAGTTCCCAGGGTGACTGAGGTGAGTTTGGAATTGGCAAAAGTCGAACCTGAAGGCCAGGAAAGAGGAGCTGCTGGTAGGCACTGCAAGGAGTAAACAACTATACAGGGAACTATTTAAAACTGTCAGTTCAGCTCATGCACATGATTGAGGACATAATTTGGAAGTTTGAGAGTTTTCTGGATGTTATAAGAACTGCTCACTAATATTCTGTATAATATTTATATATTTCATGATAGCACAGCGTCATTTGAATGTGTTTGGGGGTTTTTTATGTTGAGAGGATTTCTATTACATCAGATTTTTTTTTTCTTTTTGTAATAATAATAATAATAATAAAAGTGTCAATAATTAACCAGGCAACCACATCCTTTTGCCACATGTCTTCCTCTGGTTGTAAACGAGGACTGAGTTGAAACTCCTGCTCCTTCTCCACAGCTCTGCAGCTGTACCTGTTGCTGACTTGGACACCAGAACTTTCTCCCAAACAACTCAGGTTTGGTTTTACTCAGACTCCAAACCTTCCTGCTCTAATACAAACCGTTTGGCAGCAACTGTCTGTCTGATAGCAGAGGGAGTGAGGCGCGTTTCCTATTGCGTTCTGGGTTTCTTCACAGGTGTGGAGCATCCCAGGCGATGTGTTTGCAAAGAACATTGTAACACCTCTTTCGACTGACTGGGAAATTTCATTCAGTTGGAGATAGAGTCTGAAGCTTGAAATTCTTGGTAAGCAGTAATAGATTTATACGTGTGGGTGCGTGTGTGAGAGAGAGAGAGAGAGAGAGAAGGAAGGGGTGTGTATAAAGATCTGTGATAGCAGAGCCAGCTAACTGAGGCAGGCAGGTCTTTTCTTGCTCTGCTGAAGTGATCTGAACAGCCTCTTTCCTGACATATCCTGACATGTCAAGAGAGCTGAAACTCCACTGATCAAAAAGCTAAATATTAGCACTTGACTAAATTTGGAATATGTTCAGGCACAAGTTTCATGGCAAACTGTGAGTCTGTTACACACAATGAAACAAACGTTGGATGAAATGCAACATGACAGTTCTACTTGTCAAATCTATGCAAGAAGAAAGATTTTTATTTGGAAAAAATAAATATGTTTTGTGGTGTTCAGACTATCCTAAAAATGCATGGATTTCAAACTTGTAGGTGAATGCTGCCCGAGGCGATTTCAGAGGGCCAAAATATTGATGAACTTGTCAGATTAAAGCTCTGTTACTTGAAGTTTGAAAATTCCCAAAAGCTTCAGATTTTACCAGCTTTACTCTCAGCAATGGAAACTGAAAACCTCAAAGGTGGGGTACCTTAAGGTCATCATTAGTTCTTTGATAACCAAGTTCTTGGAAACTCCAAAAGCATCAGTATCTGTGACAGACAGGTTGATCTAGCGGTAGGTTGCCATTTCTCCCACTACCAAGAGAAATGACTTGTGGTCTTTTACCAAAGCCAAATGAGAAACTCTATAACCACCAAAATATGACGCCGTTCTATTTTTGCTTGCATTTGGTGAAGAAGGAAGTTTTGCTCAGTAATTTCTTCAGATGTTGTTGTGTTGCTTCCTTCAGTGGTTCATCTGATTTACAATCAGAGGAAGACAAGTGACAAAAGGATGTGGACGCCAGGTTAATTATTGACACTGATGTAATTCTACTGATGTAAGCCTCTCAAAATAAAAAAACACATTTCAAATGTTGGCATGCTATCATGCCAACATGCAAACAAACCGAACAAACGGGTCGGTTCATTTGTCGCAGTGGAGTGTGAACGTGAACAGCACCAGTTGAAAATGCTCCAATCTTGGTCCCCAATCAAACTACTGACCACTCACTTTGTCATTGCCTCTTTGGGCAGGACGTTTCATCCCCCTTTGCCCGCTGGGGGTGATCAGAGGGCGTGGTGCTGCCTATTGAATGGCAGCCTCACTTGTCTCAGTGAGGGCAGCTGTGACTACAATGTAGCTTACCACCATCAGTGTGTATGAATAGGTCAATAACTGATTGTTGTGTAAAGCTGTTTGGAGTCCTCAGACATGGAAAAAGTTCTATACAAGTGCAGCCCATGGATGACCACAGATGGTCATCCAGCCAGGGCATGGATGCAAGAGTAGATGTGCAACATTGGCCTACTGTCACAGAACCAACTCCCTTTTCCAAAGGGAGTTGTGATGGGACACAGGTGAGTTCCTGGTGACACTGATAAAGAGCTGTTGAGTGTGTAATGATGCTGTTGAAGCTTGTTGGTGAATTTAACACCAACAAGCACTTCAAATATGAACAAGAGAGTTTGAGCATCCTTTTTATAACGTCTTCTCCTCCTTGAGGAAGAAGGCAGAAAACAACGAGAAGAAGGCGGACTGACCTTGGGTTCACACATTTATGTCGTTAGATATGTTGTCAGGCAGGCTGTCTCTAAAGCCTGCAACCTCATGTGGGTGCTTGTCCCCTTGATCTCCTGGACCAAACAGAGTTTCAGCTCACTCATAGGACCGCTTTCACGATTTCATCTTGGTGCTTCGACGGCTTCCTTAAAAGATCAGAATGAGATGACACCTTTATTTCTTTACAAAGAGCAGGACTAGTTGTCATTTATGCTTGAAACGCCGTAACATTGGGTCTACAATGCAGACTGATTGTTCAGCATAGTTGTACAATTTTCAGAACGCACAAGAGGTGAGGCAGTCAGAAAGAGAGAGACACAGAAAGAGAGAGTCTCTGCAGTAGCTCGCCCATCCCATGTGGTTTATCTCAGGTTTAGAGAAGCCTTTGGTGGGGAGCTGAAACCGGCTTGACCAGTCATGACTTATCTTGCAAGCTGAAAAAGCTGGTAAAAGCTGCTTTCCTGGTGGCAAAGCTAAATGGAGGTTGTGACCGCCGCACAAGTCATGTTCTTTCCTTTCTGTGTCCCAAGCTATTCAGCATGGAATGCCAGGTTTCACACTGTGCAGGTTGCTGTCCACTGCGTCCTGAGTAGTGCTAGAAAGTAGAACGATCTTTGAGTTATGACCCTTCAGCAAGGGTGGAGGCTGTAATCGTAGCAAGAACTCCAGAACACAGATGTTGTCTTAACACGCTAGTATGTGAACTAAGGGTAAGGTGAGCTCATTGCAATTTCAGTCCATGCAAAATTAAGCCAGTCTTTACATGTAAGCAGGAAAAAATAAGTAGTTAAAGAAATAGTTACCCTTTACTAAGAATTTGCAGCCAGAACACTTATTTTTGAAGCTCTTACTCAGCACAGTAGAGACCGGAGACTTTTTCCAATACATAACACAGCACCAAGCGAGCCAGAATGCACAGAGCGAGTCTTTAACAAAAACACACACACACACACAAAAACTTTTTTACTTCTAAAGTTGTTTATTCATTCAGTTGCATTTATATTTCCTGATAATTTAATAATAGGCAGTAGAATGAATCTACCATACATACATCTTAATGTGCTCCAGAGCTAATGAACATTATCATCTTTTAGAAACACCAACCAATCAGAAATTCTGTTACCGGCTCTTTTTCAAAAAAGTTTTTTCCACCAGTCACTTTCCTATTATTATTATTGCAGTCTCGCTTAAACAATGCATTGTTCTCACTTTCTACATGCTGCTTTTGGCCACTCCGAAAACAGCCAAATCCTCCCAACTGCAGTCAGATATCCACACTTTCGATGAACAGACACAAAGTTCCTGCTGCTTATCTCAGTTCGCATCTTCCTGGGTGTTTACACTCCTGAGATGTTTAAGTCTATTTAAAATGAACTGTGTGTCGGTGTGAACACAGGAATTGCACCAGGGCTCAGACCAACCTTGCATTTGGAGGAGGTGGTCTGGATACGGTTTCAAACGGACTCTAGAGCAGTTTGTGTAGGGGGTGAATGATTCAACATGGCTACCAGGTGGCTGCTGTGAACCAGGGTTGTGTGTTGAAATGTGGGTTGAAGAACAGTAAACAAACTAATAAGCAGCATATTTTTATGGCAAAGCACAAAGCCCCAATCATCTTTCAAGACAATCTGAAAAATTTAGTTCAGTGTTGAATCCATAGCGCTTCTGTAAAATCACAGACTAGCCGCTTCCAAGTAGGCGGGGCTTATCGCTCTTCACCCTCTGATTGGCCGATAGCTGGCAACATGGCTGAATTATGAATATATCTCATGCAACTCTCCACATCTGACATCGCCACGACTTATTGTGTGAATAAGCTTATTCACCTGTGATTTAAATTTCATTTCTCACTGCAATTGCGGAATTGTGTATTTTTATTTTTATTTTTTTCAACAATAGCAGATTTGCAGTAATCGAAACACGGTTAGGGACAAGCCAGAACACTGTCCATATAATTTGTCTTTGATTATGGGGTATATTCAAAGTATTGTAGAGAAACACTGGGAGCTACAATCAATTCAAAGCACTGACAATAAAAAGAGCCACACCGTGGCACCTGTGGAGAAGAACTTCCCATGGTGCAACTCCTACAATCTGATCAGATCGACCCAACTCTACATAAATCCACACACAGTGCAACGCTGAGCTTCTTACTTAGCAGAAGCTCTTCTGTTTTACTCACTGAGCTTATATTGTCCTGTGTGTTGAATTTACTGAAGGAGTGGAAAGTTTCTTGAATTTATTTGTTCCTGTATGCTATAATTTGAAAATGACAGCATTTTCAAATGATAACATACGCTTGAAAATGCTATCAAATGTATTTGGTGTTGTGTCACTTATGTATTTGAATCACAAACTGCAAGCCAAAGTAGCACACCTGGCAGGTCCAGTCTAACTAGTTTTCCTAAATATAAAAAAAAAAAAAGAAAAAAACGCTTCCTCATGAGAATTTAGGGACTTGTTCTCAGATTCACACAAACAGTCCTCAGGCTATAACGTTCATGCCTTTAACTGTTCTTGTGAATGTTTTCACAGGTTTTATTATTTCGTAATAACATCGGATTAGGGGCGTGGTGCAAGCTGGATCCAATCTTATTGTCGCAAAAAAGAAAATCCTGTTTTATCCTATTCTTCTGATGGACAATGATTTAAAAAATAAAAATAATAAACACCTGCCTTTTCTGTCACACAGTTTAAGTGAAGTTCTGCTGTGAATGTTGGAAATAATGGAGAGCTTTAAAGACCTTCTGCAGAAGCTGCAGGAAGCCCATGAAGGAGAAGTGGAAGGTGAGGGCTAAAGATTTATGAGCATTGCAAAGATTGTTTTTTTGTTGTTGTTGTTTGTTTGTTTTATCACTATAAGATCTGATTGTCATGAGTATGTCTTATTTTTTATCAGTTTTGCAGGTGAAAGTCAAAGAGCTGTCCAACAAGAAGGGTTGGTGAGTAGACTCGTGGTTTAAGTGGAAATTGAAGACAGTTCAAATGCGAAGAGTTTTCCGATCAGACAGGGAGGCGGGTGGGCACGCCAGACCTGCACCTGGCTCCGGGTTCACTGCATGGAAGGAAGGAAGCTCATGTTGCAACAAGTCTGTTATTGAGTCACCGAACTTCTGATTCTTCTTAGAACTGAGGGAAAAGGGAAAGGAAATAGGAAGATTATTCAATGTAAGCACACCTACCGTATTAGTAACAACTTGACAAACAATTAGCACTTTTAAGCCATTCAAAAAGTCTAATGAAGATACTAAACATTTTGCCAGTGGATCTTCATTTACCATAGGAGCAGGTGGCACATGTCAATAAAACTCAGTTTTATGAGGCTGCAGAACATAGACGCTTTGGTGAGAATACTGTGGGATAAAACTAATTAACCATTAATTTTGTTTCTTAAAATGAGATTAAACAGCATCTTAAAAGTCTGAGATTTGATCGAAATCACAGTCCTCTGCCAGCAGCTTTGTGTGGCTGCAGAGAAGACAGTTATTATTATTATTTTGGAAAAAGTTAAGTGTTCATTTTTGCTGGAAGTTTTACAGTCCCAATTAAAAGAAACAATTCACTTGCTTAGTTAAAGTCCATGTGGACAAAGTTGGGACAATCAGAGAAGAGTTCTTATCTGATAGTCCGGGAAAAAAGAGACAATGGACTGTCTGTCTCTTGGCTGATCCTTCTTAAACAGACTAACATCTCTTGCACGGCCACAGATTGTAAGCTTGGACATAGTTGTTTAAGAAATGAGAAACTACTCGTTGAATCAGTTTGAGTTAAATAACTTGTTCCCAGCTAATAGTTAATCACCCTGCAGTAATTATCCAATAGGACATTATTTGCTTAGTTAGAACCACTTCTTTGGGCAGCGTTGTGTAGATCTAATATTTTCCAGCAGGCTCCTAACATTTCCAGATGCATCTTGTTCCCTGACAGGGACGGGTAGAGAGACCTCAAAGGGGAACATGGAAATTCCTGTTTTCTGCTAAAAGTCTTGAACTGTCTCGCAGCCTGAATAAACCACAGACATGTCTTGGCATGCTATGGAAGAACATTTCCTTTTAAACAGCTTCCTTTGTACTTCTTTGTCATTTTAAACATCTCAGCGATAGTGATAGTGCTTCACTCAGTAGCATACTATTATTTAAACCAAACATGTACACTCAAACCTTAATGACAATCAAACTTTTTTGCTTCTAAATAAATCTCTGACAAATTGTTTCTCTCAGTGTTGTGACTAGAGATGCACCAACTTGATATTAATATCAAATTGTTTTGTCCAATCCATAAGATCTGTTCAGTAATTCAATGCTTTGTGTTCTGAGCGACATCATGCTTTATTATTTTACATTATATTTAGAATTTCTAATTGCACTTTCTGAGCCAGTAGGAAGAAGGTTTGTTTGTTTGTTTTTTGCAACTAGCAAATAGAAATGGTTTAGAAAATTCTTGAAAAAGTTTGATCTAAATTGACTTCAGATTGTGAGAAATAACAGAATATGTGTCTTTCTTCTTGTTGTCTTTTTTTATTCTGTGAGTGTAAAACTCTGATTTTATTTATATGTTTATGGTATTTTATTTGTGTTACTAAAACCCGACTAATTGCTTGATGCCAACAGCGACACAAAGCGAATGGAGGAACTATTCACCAGAAACCAGCAGATGAAAGAGCAGCAGAGATTACTAATGGAGAACATCAAGACTCTAGAAAATAGGTAACACTGAATTAAAACCTGATGTTTCTGTTTTGTTAAGGTACTTGAAATACCTTTATCCACTGTTAAGAAAATTAACAGTGGATAAAGCTTAAGAAAGTAATACAGTTTTGTGTCTCTTCTGTTGGTTATAGGAGAGCGTGTTACTTTTGAGATGTTAAAGCCTACTTCATGTTGTCAGACAGGTTCCATTTAAAAGATTTATTAGTACTACCTGTCGTTTTCTGATTAACAACACTAGGTTGTTGATCATGTGACCTGTGATGCAAAAAAAAAGTGCTTCTGTTGCAGTTTTGTGAAACACAATTATTTCAATACCTCATATTAACGCAAAAATGTTTTATAGAAATTCGGGTTTTCTCAAAATTAGCAAAATTCAATTAAGCAAATGTATTTTCCGATTTGCACAGTTATACAGTCAATGGAAACGCAGCCATCATTTTTACTGGGACTTGAAATTATATTGTCATGTAAGATGATGTTGGTTTGGTCGACTAAACCAACATTTCATCATTTAAAAAGTGAGCAAACTGTAGCTTCAGCTGCTGAAGTTGCTGGGCCTGACAGATTTTTATTTCTTATTTTTTTTACAAAAATAACTTGCTTGCAATAATAGCTGATTGCCGCACAGTTTCGTTTTTCAAGTGCGGAACAAATCCAGCTTTCGCAGAGAGATCAATATACAAGAGTCTCCTCAAATATATGAATTCAGAGCATAATTGGCATAAAATTAACACTTGAATTAGCATTTATTTCTTTCTGCTGTGTGTTCAGACTGAGAGCCGGTCTGTGTGACAGATGTACAGTAACCCAAGAGGTCGCCAAACGGAGACAGCAGGAGTACGAAGCTTCACGCATACAGAGCCTCCAGCACATCTCCCTGCTTGGTATTCCAGATGTTTTTCCTTTTATAAGTATCATTAACTTCCTCTGAAAATCACTTTGTTTAACAAATCTTTTCTGTTGCCTTTATCTAAAAAAAATATATATTTTTTACTGTTTTTCAATGTTGTTCTTTGGGTTTTAGCTGGAGAAATGACCAACCTTCGGAAAGAGAACCTCAAACTTAAAAGTGACCTTGCCACTTTAAGAGCAGCACTTGAGTGAGTATGTGACATTTGAATGGAAAGGTTTAGGTTTCCACTTAGTTTAGCTTAATGCAAGCTAAAACTACAATAAGGTTCAGCTTATTTTAGAGCTAACCCTAAAATCATCCTTACTGATTTATACAGTTTAGGTTATTTAACCTTTTTTATTTTTGTACAGTTTCACTCATCAGGAAAACAATTATTGCTGCACCCAAAAGGGATTTGGACAAAAGTGCAAATTTAAAAATAAATGTGACATTTAAAACTGAATCCTAAGGAAGCTGACAAGCAACAACAGCAGGAATGCATTTCAATTTAATCATCTCTGGGTGTTACAACTAAATGTGCCCAATGAGGACTCGGCTTAACAAAGTCCATTAAACTGACTTTTATCAAAAAGTTTCACTCTGCATAATGTTGTTACCTTGGAAACGACAGGCTGAAATGCAACAGAGCTTTTGTGTTTTACTGTCCTGCCGTTGTCGTGTAACTTGGACCTCAGTCGACTTATAGTTGAGAAGTTTAATGACCTCTACTAATTAATAAAAACACAAGAAAATCACATTTATTGTAAAAAGATAAATTTCAGTTGACTGCATCGTCGTTCTAAACTTAACACTGGCTAATTTCTGTTCAATTTAAAAAAATGCTAAATCCAAATGATCCCACATTTGTGCTAAAAAAAATACAAAGTGAGGTAAACATTTTGTATTTTTGGTTGGTTACACAAAGAAATAGAATGAAAATGATGAAATCAGTTTAATTTGTAATCATTGTAATTTGACTTGGTTTAGTTCAGTATTTTACATTGTCGGTTCACAACAAATGTCCCATACGTCAAAGTCAAATTTATTCCAGTTACAGATCACATTCGATTAAATTCAAACACATTGAAAATAATTAAATGTCATTTTAATCAAATTTCTCCCAATTCAAATCATTTCAGTAAAAATTCTATTAAACTTACCTTAGTTTTGTTTTTAGCACCCCCTTAAATTTGTCCTATGTTTCTTCAACACTACCTGTCGGTGTGTGGAAGCAGAAGTTGCAGCGAGCACAACAACAACAACAACTCTGTCGACGTCAAACCAAAGTTGTCTCCTGACCTTCTGTTCCCCGGAGCTGAAGCCCTGGTCAGCCCAACCATCAATCAGTCCGGAGACCAACCAGCAGACGGCGATGTACTGGTGAAGACTGAGGCAGACCACAGAGGTGAAGGTGATTCTCACCAGAGAAGAAGGGCTTCTTTTTTTAGAGCAGATTTTGTAATTTGTTCTCTTATATCATTTTATTTTTTTTATATACAGAAACTGAATGCAGGCTGTTGAGAAGGACAAACCGAAGTAGTTTTGTAAGTTTTTAAATCAGCTATCTCTACTCTGCCTTTGTTAAAACCTAAATGAAGTTTAGGTTTTAAACCTAAACTTCATTTAGGTTTTAATGCTATGCTTTAATGCTATGCTATGTTGTAATGATACCTAATTGGCATCATTACAACTTCCATTTGTATTACTGCATTGGACAAGTAAGCTAACAGTTAGCCCACATATGAGCAAAGTTGTTAATGTGTTTTAAGACTTCACAGTCTAACAGACCCGGTTTGATTGGGGACCAAAATTGCGACATTTGTTCTATTTCCAGCTGCTGAAATTCATTTTTACGCAGCTCTGTGTCAAATGAACCAAACCCTTTGAGCAACCTGTTCCCCGACCTAAGTTTTTAGGTAGACCAGAATTCGATTACACATTCACACATCCCCACACGAATAAGACCTTCTAGACAAACCAACTAGAGTTAAATTAAAGCCGATGAAACAGGGCTGATGTGAATGGACCCCCAGGTTCTAAAAAATAAGCCATTTCCTTTGAGATCGTACTGTATTTCTTTAAATCAAAAAAATTTGGTAGTAACCTTGAAATGTATTGTAATCCACTCCTTTTTTCTCACACAGGAAGTATACAAACCTCAGTCAACTTTAGCATCATCATCCTGGAAGACAGAACACAAAGTAAATCGAGTTGGAGACAAGAGGTAAAAACCTTATATGTGGGTTTATCCACAAACATCTCCGAAAGAGACAAAGGATTAAAAAAAAAGCCAAAATGCATTGATCCCCGGAAGCCATATGAGTTTTTATAAGCTCATATAGACGCATAGTAACATTTGTGGGGAGGAGTGTCACCATTCCCAAATCCTGGTTTTTACTTGAACTAATGAATATAATTCATTAGTGGCTGAAATAATTTAGCTGACCAAACATCTCAATTTTGGTCCAGACTGTGATTGACTGGCTGGACATTTTGAGGCATCTAAGTTTTTATTAATAGTTGTATTTTATTAGCAGGTGTCATCGTTATAAAGTGAGATATAGCATATTCTCAAGTAGCTATACAATATGAAGGACAAAAAAAATTATATTCTTAGACAAAGAAAATACAGTCCTTCCTACGTCAAGGCAAATTACATTTACATTTACAATAATATTTACATATTATTTTAATGACTTCAAATATGCAGCAATGGAGAGAGTCATTGTTCGATAGAGAGCAAAGACTACATCTACTGGACATGACCTTTGAGACTTTACCTCAGTTTTGTTTTTGTTCTTTTTGTCCTGGTTTTCCCATTTTGTTAAAAGAAAAATAAGGTCACATTCCTTCCTAATATATAACTAACTTCTGCTCATTGTTTCCTCAAAGCATTGAAGCACTTGATCAGCATTCCTCCATCCATACCTCACTTCTTCGGAAGAAGTCCTCCTCCTCACCAAGTGGAGAGGTGAGACCAAGCAGACCTGTGATCCACGCTCCCATCCCCTGCCATCCCAAACCAGTCAAGAGTGGCCCCATCTCTCTGCCCTGGCCTCTATCTGAAAGCCCGAACTGGGGTCCCATGGCAGCTGTGGGAGCCAACCCGGCACTGCAGAACCCTTCCAACAGGCTTCATTTGTCACGTCTTTCAGGCTTGATCCAACCAATCTCACAAGCCACTGCCAGAAGGCCTGGTTTTGGTTCTCCATGGCAGAGCCAAAAGCAGAGCACGCCTCCGCCCCCTAAAGAACCAACAGTCGTGTTCACATTCAGGAGGATGCCAGAGAACATAGAGAATGAAACTAAGCCTGTGGAGAAAAAAGAAAGCCCATCTTCCAAGACTCAGAAAGTCTCTGGAGAAGAATTTAAAGAGAGCTCTGATGGGCCTCTGGACCTTTCCGATCGAGCAAAGACTAAACCTAACCAACCTGGAAATGATGATAGTCCCATTGCCTTGCAATGCGACGGAGACATACAGAGAAGCCCTGACAGAAATGTGAATACAGCCATACCTGTGTCATCACCTTCACTCATTTCCGTCCCTTCTTCCTCCTCCTCAACACCCATCAAACAAGAACAAGAGTTGATCAGTGATCATAACCATGAGGTATTTTCAAACTTCTTCACAGCAAACTTAAAATTGTAAAGTTTTTTCCATGGTGAACAAAAGATATAATGATGGTATTATTGCCGCAGGTTAACGATCAGGACAAAAAAGAAGAAGCAAATGATAAAATGGAGCAAAGCAACGGAAAGAAAGTTCCTGTCCTCACTCTGTCATTACGTCCAGGTAAAGATTACAAAAATGTCTGCAACTCTGTCTGCTTGCCGACTATCAAATCTTATCCCTTAATCATGTTGAGGTGGAAATGTGGGATGGCAATATTTAGTAAATCGACTGAAATTGTTTTCCCAAGTTGTTTTGCCAGAAGTAGCACACCTAGCTCGGGCTCATAACCAGTGGTATTTACAGAAGTTGGAAATAGCTAGCTTAGAAATCAATCCATACCAAAGTCAACATTCCTTCTGCTATGTTGACTTTGCCTGAATTCACCACATGATTTATACCACTACTTCATAAGCAGTGTTTCCCCTTCCCCGGGGTTTCTCCTATACAACTCCACCAGATTAGCGTTAGCAGCAATTAGCAACACCTGGTTGGACTGGACGTTATTTGATTTAACACGTAAACAGAGCAAATAACATCATGGTTAGTTGTCACAGTGCAAAATAAGGATTTCATATTGGTCATCAAGTTAATATAAACTCTACTATAACCAAATACGACAGAACATCTCAAAATGGTTTTCAACGCTTCTACTGATGCTTCTAAGCGGCATTATGGAGAAGTATTGTTGTTATCTCGTGCTGAAGGGGGAGTGCTGGAAAGGGTGGAAGCTTCTTAAAGAGACGGAGACTAATTTCCAGGTGTCAGATACAGCTATGTCATGAGAAGTTATTTTTGATACAGTATTTTCAAAATATCTGAAGTTACCATTAAACCCCTAATACATTTTTTTTTTCTTTGAGACGTTTTGAGTTTTAGATGCATAAAACTGATGCATAGAATGTTTTGAATTGGCACTGATTACATGTTAGCTTGAGCCACCTAAGAGTTTCTTTTTGATTCGTTAAATTGAAACCACTCTGAATGTTAGATGACTTAACTCAACCCCATTATAAAGAAGCTGTAATTCTAAGCCAAAAGTTTTTTTTTGTTTTGTTTTTTTTTTACTTTGAGTTCCTCCTCTTGCTAAGCTTGACAAACGAGCTTTGAATTTAGCCTATATAGATGAGAGCGGAAAATCAAGTTCTGGGAAAGAAAGCTATTTACTGAATGTGTCAGTTCTCCATAGTCTTGGTTCATTAAAAAAGAAAACATCCTGGCTTCATTGACTGTATTCCGTTAATATCTCATAAATACCTGTTATGAGAAAACATAAACCTGAAACCAGACATTTACAAACACTAAAAAAGTTTTGAAATTTATTTTTTCCTCAGTGTCTGACATGAAAATTGGCTCAAAATGCCATCATAGTTTATAAAGCAAAGCTTGTGGAATTGATAATTGTATTTAAATGAGGAAAAATGACTTTCACGTTAAATCTCTTTTTAACTGTTGTACTGCACCGAATGACAAGTGAACAAACAGAAAGGGACACATGCTGCTGCCTGATAGCCTTAAGCTTTACACGGCATTTCAACAGGGTTGCCCTTACAAACTTATAGTTGCTGATACTAATGATAAGTTATCTTATATAGCAGCATTTGCAAAATTAATAGAAAGTCCAATAATTTGTGTTGAGACTTTAATTTGTTTATTTTGAATGACTAATTACATACATTTTAACACAGGGATGTCAAAGTCAAACAGAGGGCCAAAAAACCAGATTTGCTACAAGATGAGGGCCGGACTGGTTCATTTATTAAAACATATTGAAATGATTGCACATAGCCTATTGAACCAAGACCTAATACAGTGTATATTATTTAATAATTAAAAGACTAAAGCAATATTTTCTTATGGACCGGTCAGTAATTTCAAGTGAAACCATTTTTCAACAGGCAAACAGACAAAAACAAACTTCCTTCAAAGAAAAATATCATGTTCTGTACTTTAAAAGAATAAAGCTATATTTTGTTATGACTCTGTCAGTAACCTCAAGGAAAAACATTCTCAACAGGCAAACAGAAAAAAAAAATTGTTTAGAAAACCAAAATATGTTTCTTAATATCAAGATAAATACAAAAATTAAAGTGCATTATAAACTATTATAAACATTATTGTGCTGCGCTATGATGTCCATATTCTTGTATTTGTGCGTTTCTGAGAAGTTTGATCGTGGTAGATTACATTCTTTCATTACAGCCAAACTTTCTCCACACAGAAAACATACAGGCAGTGATGGCATAGTTACTTTAAAAAGGTAACTTTAATCAGATTACTGATTACTCCTTGAAAAAGTAACTTAGATTACTGATTACTTGATTTGGAATGTAACTAAGTTACATTAAAAGTAATTTTGTTACTTTCAGCAATTGCTGACAACACTCTGCCGCCTGTGAGGATGACATTGATCTTTGCCAATAATTTAATTGCAAGTTATTTTATAATGTGTCTCCAGTTATATGGTTGAACTGAAGTGGAGATTGTTTAATGGTTACAACAGTACAAAAAAATGTTAGTAATTTGTGCGTGTTTTTGTGCGTTTCTATTGTCTGAAAAACTATAAATAGGATTTTAGACCCCCTGCCCGCCCACACCCGCTGCACATATGAGTGCCACTTATCTTAATATTAATAATTATAATGACGTTTCGTCGGGACTCGTTCATTCGTGGCTGTTTTCACGTTTATTGCGCTGTTCATATCAGTTCTCTCGATGTTTGCGGTTTTCTGGAGCGCAACACGAAGCTTGACGTCATTCACGGCAAATATGTTGACTTAACATTAACAAAGACTCAGCGGGACGGATCATCTGGGAAATGATGATCCGTCTAAAACTAACTGGATGTCAGGCTAATTCTGGGTTTATGACTCCTTATTAAGCCCCAAAACCGTAACCCGCGACTCATTAAATCTGCAAGCGACTTTAGAAAGAAAAATCATTTTGAGGTTATGACTCAAAATGGCGACCGAAACTCAAAATAGTTCATTTTCAGCAACAAGCTGCGCGTCTCCCTCCATTGTTTCTGTCGCTGCTGATATTGTCGCATAGAGACTGCGGTGACGCTCCAAGACGCGTAGAGGAGATAAAATTACAAAAGAAAATAGTAACAAAGTGGTTTTGATAAGTAACTGCAGTCTGACTACTGGATTTGAAATAGCGACGCGTTCATTACTCATTACTGAAAAAAGTGGTCTGACGTCGGCAACGCGTTGCTAAGTAGCGCGTTGCTGACATCACTGGTCGTCAGTCGAGAACGGCGGTGACGTCAAAAGGTACAAACTTATATTAATAGGAGCATAGTCATATACTGGGCAGCACAGTGGCGCAGTTCCTTGAACTGATGCCTTGCAGCCAGAAGGTTCCGGGTTCGCATCCCGCCCGGAGTCTTCATGTACGGAGTTGGCATGGTTCCTCCCTGTGCTCGCGTGGGTTTCCTCCGGGTACTCCGGTTTCCTCCCACATCTAAAACATGCGGATCATCTCCCTCTGTCCTGTCCTTAGGTGTGAGTGTGTGAGTGAATGGTGGTTTGGTTTGGAATGAATGGATAGGTTTTTTTTTATGATTGTACATTTATAAACTGCAGGGATTGTGAACAGAGCTGATAAACAATTCTGTAACATAGAGTCTTAGCTGGCCCGGGGGCGGCGGTCCTCCACTGCTCCCGATCTTTTTGGCTCGGTTCGACCGATCCTCCGGTCCCCAGCGAACCTCAGCACCGATCCAGCAACTTCCCTTACAGCCGACCGGCCGCCCGCTCCTCGACGGCGACCAGATGGGGGGTACTCCCTGGTGACCAGTCCTCCCAACCCTCCCAATCCGCCTCCGCCGTCCTGCAACTCCAACACCTGTAGCCAGCCCGGGTCCGACCCGCTGTCTGTGGCTTTATCCTCCTTCCAGATCTGCACGCTGCTTAATTAGATGCAGAACAGCTGTGCCGCTGCAGTGGCAGTGCAAAATTGAGTTGATAATAATAATAATAAAACATATCAATGACATATTAAATAAAATTTTAATAAAAATTGAATGCCTCCTTTCTGAGGTAAATGTGAAAATTAGCTTCGTACATAGGCTAATAAATTTGAAAATAAAATAACATAACAACTATGAATAAATCATTAAATAAACTATGAATAAACCATTCAGGCCTTGG